>ONZH01018264.1:0-144406 GCA_900303285.1 Rhinella marina | reverse complement strand
GACTGCCTTTGGGTCTATGCCTGTCTGGCTGACTGCCTTGAATCTATTCCTGCCTGTCTGGTGTCCATGCCTGACTGGCGGACTGCCTTTGAGTCTGTTTGAATGGCTGCCTTTGAGTCCATGCCTTGCCAGCTGCCTGTGAGTTGGGGCCTATCTGGCTGGCTACTTTTGAGTTGGGGCAGCCTGGGGTTAAAACTGTCGAACTTTGTGGTGGTGTGACTAATGTAAGGACTGCATGCATGCTTGCTGAAATGACTGCTCCTGCAGCTATGCTTTGTAGCTGTCTGCCTCTGCTGCTGGGCTTGTGCGCAGGGCTGAGGAGTCGGAGTCGTGGAGTCGGTGACCATTTTGGTGGTCGGAGTTGGTATAAAATGCACCGACTCCGACTCCTAAAATATATAATCAATTGGTACATTTAGTTCAGTGCAGTATGTGCTGAATATATTTTCATAAGAATTTGGTAACATGATGAAAAGTCCTATAAATGTCTGTTCTATTCCTGATCTAAGGATCTAGGCTTTTAGTTGAGATGACTGTGTGCTGCCTGTTATGTAGATGCTCAGAAGTGAAACTCCTCTGCTACAGATCAGAGAAAAAAGCACTGGGAAGCAATGGCTGCACTCATCTCAGATCTGTTGGAGAAAACAGGATTAAAGGGGTTTTCTCACTACCCTGTTTCTCCAAAAATAAGCCCTACCTGAAAATAAGCCCTAGCGCTATTTTGCAGGGTTTTTGGAGTAGGCATAACATATAAGCCCTACTCCAAGTATAAGCCCTAGATACAGTGAGCGCCTCCAACTCTAAGTTATGTTGCATAACATCACTGATGTCACAAACAATGAGAATAGGAATACTGTAGCTTTACACTGTACCCAGAACGGTAGCAGGCACGGCAGAATCCACTCACCCAATCACGAGACGCTTCTACTGCCTTCCATGTCCTGCCTCCTGAGAGGAGATACCATAGAGATAGCACGGTGCCACTGCCAGAATCCTCCTCCCAAGTGCAGAGAGGAGATAGAGAGATAAGACACAGTGCAATTGCCCCAGAGAGAACGTGAGGGAGAGTGCCAGTAACACTCACTGACCACCAAATAAGCCCTACCCCAAAAGTAAACCCTAGCCCTTTTTTTCAGAGGAAAAAATAATATAAGACCGTGTCTTATTTTTTGGAGAAACACGGTAGTTACCAAGATTAGCTTTCTACATAAAGGAGCAGTTAAAAGAAGACATTTTCTAAATACAGTGGTCAGTAGATTTTACTTTAGTCATGAACTATAGACAGTTCAGCAGGTCTCTCATTGTACACAGGTTTCTATGGTAACCTACAGACCAGAACGACTGTTAACTGATTGGCTAAGAGCAGGAGTGACCTCAGTAAGCCAAATGTGTTGAGGACTAAGAAGGATGGCTTTACCTGTAATTGTGTTAGAGATCACAACCTCCTGCTCGTTCAGAGTAAGTTATAATATGCTAATAACTGCTAGAGAACCCCCCCCCCCCCCCCCGCCATGGCCTGAGGAGACAGAGTGAGTGCCAACTGCCTGTCAGCCAGTGAATCAATGTGCTGAGAAAACCCCTTTAAGGCAAGTACTTCTTAGTACAGTACAGACCAAAAGTTTGGACACACCTTCTCATTCAAAGAGTTTTCTGTATTTTCATGACTATGAAAATTGTAGATTCACACTGAAGGCTCCAAAACTATGAATTAACACATGTGGAATTATATACTTAACAAAAAAGTGTGAAACAACTGTAAATATGTCTTATATTCTAGGTTCTTCAAAGTAGCCACATTTTGCTTTGATTACTGCTTTGCACACTCTTGGCATTCTCTTGAAGAGCTTCAAGAGGTAGTCACCTAAAATGGTTTTCACTTCACAGGTGTGCCCTGTCAGGTTTAATAAGTGGGATTTCTTGCCTTATAAATGGGGTTGGGACCATGAGTTGTGTTGGGCAGAAGTCAGGTGGATACACAGCTGATAGTCCTACTGAATAGACTGTTAGAATTTGTATTATGGCAAGAAAAAAGCAGCTAAGTAAAGAAAAACGAGTGGCCATCATTACTTTAAGAAATGAAGGTCAGTCCAAAAAATTGGGAAAACTTTGAAAGTGTAAGTGCAGTCGCAAAAACCATCAAGTGCTACAAAGAAACTGGCTCACATGAGGACCGCCCCAGGAGAGGAAGACCAAGAGTCACCTCTGTTGCAGAGGATAAGTTCATCCGAATCACCAGCCTCAGAAATCGAAGGTTAACAGCAGCTCAGATTAGAGACCAGGTCAATGCCACACAGAGTTCTAGCAGCAGACACATCTCTACAACAACTGTTAAGAGGAGACTGTGTGCAGCAGGCCTTCATGGTAAAATAGCTGCTAGGAAACCACTGCTAAGGATAGGCAACAAGCAGAAGAGACTTGTTTGGGCTAAAGAAAACAAGGAATGGACATTAGACCAGTGGAAATCTGTGCTTTGGTCTGATGAGTCCAAATTTGAGATATTTGGTTCCAACCATGTCTTTGTGCGACGCAGAAAAGGTGAACGGATGGACTCTACATGCCTGGTTCCCACCGAGAAGCATGGAGGAGGAGGTGTGATGGTGTGGGGGTGCTTTGCTGGTGACACTGTTGGGGATTTATTCAAAATTGAAGGCATACTGAACCAGCATGGCTACCACAGCATCTTGCAGCGGCATGCTATTCCATCCGGTTTGCATTTAGTTGGACCATCATTTATTTATCAACAGGACAATGACCCCAAACATACCTCCAGGCTGTGTAAGGGCTATTTGACCAAGAAGGAGAGTAATGGGGTGCTACGCCAGATGACCTGGCTTCCACAGTCACCAGATCTGAACCCAATTGAGATTGTTTGGGGTGAGCTGGACCGCAGAGTGAAGGCAAAAGGGCCAACAAGTGCTAAGCATCTCTGGGAACTTCTTCAAGACTGTTGGAATACTATTTCAGGTGACTACCTCTTGAAGCTCATCAAGAGAATGCCAAGAGTGTGCAAAGCAGTAATCAAAGCAAAAGGTGGCTACTTTGAAGAACCTAGAATATAAGACATATTTTCAGTTGTTTCACACATTTTGTTAAGTATATAATTCCACATGTGTTAATTCATAGTTTTGATGCCTTCAGTGTGAATCTACAATTTTCATAGTCATGAAAATATAGAAAACTCTTTTAATGAGAAGGTGTGTCCAAACTTTTGGTCTGTACTGTATATCTAAACTTTCAATAAATTGTGCATAAATCAATTGTCCAGTGCATGTTCTCTCTGTATGCTTTTGTTTTAGTTTATTTTCCTCTGAGCTCATGTTTGGAGAGGTTAGCTGCTCTCATGGCTTCTATATGCTGCTGATGCAAAGCACATAGGGCCATATGTATGAAAACTGTCTCTTTGTTGCCCATAGAAACCAATTAGAGCTCCCCTTTCATTTCATATAGTGCTCTTGAGAAATAAAAGGGGAGCTCTGATTGGTTGCTATGGGCAACAAAAAAAGTCTTAGACCTAGACAGTTTTCAAACATCAGGCCCTTAGTGAGCTATGCCCAGAGAAGTCTGATACTGGACGTTCAGAGTAAAGATATCTAGTAAAACATATATTAAACTCTTTTTGTCATGACATATCTGTACTATTGATTTATGCAAAGTTTGTTTAAAGTCATCACTTAAACATGTGCCATGTATGAGGGAGTCGGATTGGGAGTCTGAGTCGGGAGTCTGAGTCGGGAAATTGAGGAGTCGGGGCTTTGGCTTACCGACTCCACAGCCCTGCTTGTGCGGTGTAGTTATGTTTGGCTGCTTGCCTGGGCAGCGGTGTCTGAATAGCTAGCGCCTTGTGTGACCGTGTTTGGGTGGCGACAACTATATTGGGACCCACAAAATCCACAACAACAGCATCTCTAGAAAAGCGTATTTATTCATGAGCTATTCATGTGAGATGCTTTGGGGATGAAGATGCATTTCCTGGACATGTGATCAGGTATAGGATTACATATGCTATGACACTGTGTTGACGCTGGGGAAAGCCAGTGAATACTAATTAGCCACACGCATAGAAAGAACATAGGAACGTTAACACCATGCGCTCAGGAGGGGACGATACATCCACCCCCCCATCTGGAGCTATCATTGGTCACAACACAGGTGAATTCATAAGATTTATCAGTACAAGATGTTTTGTGGCCAAGGATTGGTCTTTTAGTAAGGGAAAGCACATTGGTCAATTGATGCATTTTGTGATTGGTTAATTAATATGTGGGTGGTGTTATGTTCACTATATAGACCTTGACCATTCACTTCATTAATATGCTTGAGAAAGGTAACCAAAATGTTGCACTTTATTGGCAATTTTTGCACATGTTCTGATGACTTTTTGAAGAATAAATACGCTTTTGTGGAGATGCTGCTGTTGTGGATTTTGTGGATACTATATGGATGACCCTAATGGATCTAAGGGTTGAATTGGCTGTTGCATTCCACTAATGGTCTGAAAGGTATCAGGTGCTGCTCTCAGTTATCATCTCTTAACTATATTGGGATGTCTGTATTTGGGCGATGAGTGAATGACTACGTGACATGTCTGAGGTACTGCATTGTCTGGTTGAGAGTCTACCTTTGTCATTATGCATACAGGGTGAGCTAATGTTGTGGCTATGCCTGGTTGACTTTTTAAGTGTATTGGTCTGTAGAAAACAGAGGGACCCACAAAACTCTTTTATACTCCTGGTGGGAGTGAGAAGATGGACTGAATGATATTGTTTGGAAGACCTACGGGAGCTATGGCATACCGGCAGATCCCTATAAACCTGTGGTTGAGAGTGAAGGTTTGGGCCAGATTATGATGATTGGTTGGCCTTCAGGAGATATTGCGCACCAACAAAACCCTATAAGGCTCCTGGTTGGGAGTAAGAGCATGGGCTGGACTATATTTTCTGGGTTGCCTGAGTTGTAGTTAATATTTGCCACCGATCTGGAAGTCCCTGGAGGCTCTGTGGTTGTCTGCTGGGGTCCTTTGTGTGGTAGTTTCCGGCGTTATGGACCCTAGGAGGTCTAAAGGGTCCTGTGGGCTCTTTAGACCTCTTGCAGCAGATCCGTGGGCACCTCCGGAGGGATGGATGCCACGGTAGGATTCCATCGTGTTTGCCAGATGGTGAGGAAAATTGAAATTTTCGGTGTCTGAAGTACGGTCAGTAGACGTAACAAGAAAGAAAGGAGACGAGTCTCCAGTAGATCTTGGATCTAAACATCTCCCTTGACTTTCAATGGCGTTCATGACGGATCTGTCTCGGCTATTTAAAGGATAATGCAACCTGATCCGTTCAGAACGGATGCAGACGGTTGTATTATCATGACAGAAGCGTTTTTTACGGATCCAGCAAAAACGCTGGTGTGAAAGTAGCATAAGATGTGTGCCCCTTCCTTACAAACACTGCGGCTCCTTGTAAGGCCTGTAATTGAATTCAGTAAAGCTAACAGCAGAGGGCGCCCTAACGCACAGCCGGCTGTCAGCAAGGTCGGGGTTCTGTTCACTCCTGAGTGAAAGGATCACCGTCAAGATGGACCCTGTATGAGAGGAAAAGGAGGAGAAATCCAGGAAGGAGGAGGGCAGAGAGGAAGAGGACAGAAAAGTAGGAGGAAATTACCAGCAGCAGCCACCACCCCCTTCCCTCCGGACAGACCTGAGTGTCTGATCCCAGATTGCGCACCCCCCCACACACCCCCTCCCAGTCTCTCCTCCCAGACACCCCCAACCTCCCGGAGCATCTACGCTCTGCCAGGGAAGCCTGATCCTACGTCTGATTGTTCAAGAAAGCGGCGAGAGAAGAGGGGGGAGGACGGGGGTCCGGAGCAGAGGACTGCACGGATCCGTTCCCACCCCTTACGTTCTCGTCACCAGTCTGAGATCCCGGAGCGGCATGGGGAACTGACCTGCGCAAGGTAAGGGCCAGGGGTTTCAGGGTGGTCGTCCATGGAGGTCTATCTACTTGGCATAGATGTGTGTGGCCTGTGACAATGCTCCGTTCCTCTGCTATTCCATACACCGGGAGAAAATGGAAGCATATGAATGGGCAGCATTGATTCGGAGCTGGAGGGAGCAGGCGCCTGTTTACAACGTGCGTATTCCTGTGGAGGAGATTGCTGCGTGTGAACACGGATCACGGAGAAGTTCAAGAGGGTACCATAGAGGCCCATTCATTCCCCCGGGCACGTAGCGCAGGCACCCTGCCATTCATTCCATTGCAGCACATGGTATTGATCCCATATTGCTGGTGGATGAGGAGGCCGGCCTGAGGAGCCTCAGTGACTACGCATCAAGAAATAAGGAGAAAAGCCGAGTGCGGCCATGGAGGGAAATGTCCCGTCCTTCCATCCCCTGGCAGACGCGGTCTGCCTGGTCACGTGACGGGCTATCACTAGTCAAGTCACTAGCACTGCTTTACGTCATGGCCAGGCTCCCCGCTGTCGTGCTACACGGCCGTGACGTGCTATCACCTCTACATGGTATTCGGCAAAAGCAAGGAAAGTGGAGCGTCCCATTGCAACCAATCGGCTCTCTGCTTTCATTTTTGAAAAGACCTTTGAAAAATGAGCTGTAGAATCGGATTGGTTGCAAAGGGCAACTGCTCCACTTTTCCCTCCTGCTAGTTTTGATGAATTTACCCGGTATCTTTCTGAAAATAAACTACAGCTGCAGATTGGATTTATCTTTCTGTAGCTGCTTGAAAGCTATCGCTACAGGGCACATTTACTGTTTGAAATGCACTAGAAGGCCATGTGCAGCACGTTTATTAAAGGGGTTTTTATACTGCTGACCTATACCAGCATAACACCTCATTCATACGTCAGTGTGCTGTACATGTACTCCACAGATGGCACATTTGCCCATTTATTTTAATGTTTGTTTTCAGACATCCGTGTTTTAGCACTGTCTGTGGGTCTGTGTTTTTAGCGCGGATGCATGCTCTATTTTGTCCATGTTCACTGATCCATCATGCCCATTATAGTCTATGGGTACGTGAAAACCACGGATGCAACAAGGATGCCATCCGTGTTTCATGGATCATTAGGAAGAGATGCTTTGAAAATTATTTTTCATCTGTGCAAGATCTGTGAAACATGGATGGCACCCGGACAGCAAAAAACAGACCCGGAGACCAAACATGGATCCTTCACGGATGCATTACTGACCACGGATTTGAGCATGGACACGGATGTGTGAAGGAGGCTTAAGACCTCATTCACATATATACGTAGAGTTTCACGAACCACGGTCCATGAAAACCTGGCCTGCCATCCTCCTGAGTGCAGGAGTGCACGGCATCATTGGTTGCTATGACGCCGTATGCTCCTGCACTCAGGAGGACGGCAGGCCAGGTTTTCACAGACCGTGGTCTGTGAAAATCTACGTATATGTGAACGAGGCCTAAGTCATCAGTAGCTGATTGGTGAGGGTCTGACACCTGAGACCCCTGCTGATTATCTGTTTCAGGAGGCCCAGCCTCCTCACAGCTTAGGCTGAGTTCACATCAGCGTTCAGCCTCTACGTTGTTCTGCTCCATTAGGACTGATTAGGAAAGGACGGATTCAGCACATAACTGAGCCAAACGGAGCCTATGGACCCCATAGACTATAATGGAGTCTATTAGTTTTCCGCTCAGAGGAAGATTTTTGAAGCGGAGACAAAAGTAGAGTATTCAGGACTTTAGTCTACGCTTCAAAAATCTATCTCTGAGCGAAAACCTAACTTCCGTCCAGTTATGTGCCGAATCTGTTCTCTGGTTCCTATTTCGGAGCAGAAGAATGTACAGGCTGAACACTGATAAGAACACAGCCTTACCAGGTACAGTACACTGTACAGCGGCTGTGCTCGGTATGACAGCTCAATCCTATTCACTTGAGAACGCTGTAGTGCCCACCAGAGGTCTGCTGCCTCCTCAAACAGCTGATTGGTGGAGGTCCACTGATCAGATACTGATGACCTGTCATCAGGATAAAACCCCTTTAATGGTTTTAGATATGTTTTATAAAGGATGTTAAAAAGGGGGTGTGGGTAGGTGGATTTATAACATATACCAAATTTATTAAAGGGGTCTTCTGGGAGAACAGTGTTGAGGATACGCGGGAGCCCCAATTCCTGCACCCCTGCCAATCAGCTGTTTGAAAAGGCTGAAGTGCTTAGACAAGCGCCGCAGCCTCACAGCATACCAAGCACGGCGCCGGACGTATAATGGCTGTGCTTTATATTGCAGCCCGGGTCCCTTCACTTGGATAGGACTCAGCTGCACCCAGACCACATGACTGATGAACGTGATGTCACTGGTCTAGGAAGAGGCCACAGTCATTGGAGCCACATGGCCTCTTTAGGGGAGCAGGAGCAGACTAGGAGCTTAAAGGGAACCCGTCATCTCTGAAACACCCCCTGAACTAGAGTAAGTGTTGTATAATGTAAGTGATGCTGAATCTGAATATGTAAGTTTTATCTTCATACTCACTTCCATTCCGTCGCTGTGCTCCCACAAACCAGCAGTAAAATGCATTGAGAGGACTCGTCTTTGAGTCCTCTCCATTATGTGAATGAGCTCTGGAGTCCACTGAGTGCATTTTACTGCAGGTTTGTGGGAGCACAGCGTCAGAATGGAAGCGAGTATGAAGATAAAAATTACATAACCGGACTCGACGTCACTTACACTATACACCCCTTACTCTAGTTCAGGGGGTGTTTCGGAGATGACAGGTTCCCTTTAAAGGCAAATTTATGTTAAAGGCCAGGAGAAGCTGAGCAGATTGATATACAGTTTTATGTGGAAAGTGTCTCCATTTTGTAGGCAGGTCTAAATTGACAGGGGGAGGGAGAGGCAAACAAAGGTAGGCCGGGGCATCAATATCATAGTACAAAAACATATTCCATCCCAGCAGAACCAAATACCACAGTGCAGCACAATATACTGCCCCAGAAGTTATCCCCCTTTGGTGGCCAGCAATAGTTGCCACTATTCAGTTCTTCTCCTCCTTCAATTGTCCCTCATTCACCCATTCCCGCCGCCCTAGTGTAAATTTATGTCAGCGGTGGGGGTTTAAATATAGCGGACGCTTGCAAGCGCAGTGGGCACCATAGCCACCTTTTGTCTGCTGTTTTAAACAGCAGGTACCTGGGACTAATGTATGAGATTGACAATAATGTCGATCACACATTTAACCCCTCAGATGCTGTAGGAAAATGTGACCAAGGCTTCTGGGAGGTTAAAAACCGCGAGTGTGCTCTCCCGGCCGTGCATCGGCTCCTCCTAGCGAGGATCAGGGGAGCCAGATAGTGTGTGTGTGTCAGCGTCAGCCTAGGTCCTCCTGAATGATCTGAGGCTGCCGTAGTTGGGTTCCTATGGAGAGCCTGTCTGTGAAAGGGCTCCATAGGGACATAGTATTATACCTATAGACTCCAGTGCTAATGCATTGGGGTCTATGGGAGAAGCACTCTGATGATTGCTTGTTCAAGTTTCCTAGGGGAATTATTATATAGTTAAAAAAATTAAGTTTAAAAAAAAAATCAAATCACTCCCCTTTTCCCAAAATGAAAATACATAAACAATTAAAAAAAATAAACATCTATTAAAATATAAAATTATTTATCCAATATAGCAAATGGCGAATTGGGGGGGAAAAAAAGCCAAAATTGCTGATTTTTGGTCACTTCACCGCCCACAAAAAATTAAATAAAAAGTGATCAACATCATACACATCCCAAAATGGTATAAATAAAAAGTGGAAATTGTCCTGTAAAAAATGAGCGCTCACACAGCTTCATACACATAAAATGTAAAAAAAGGTATAGGGGTCAGAATATGGTGATGGAAAGAAAAAAAATAACTATACATATATGGTATCGTAATCGGAGTGATCCAGATAATGAAAGTAATAGGTCAGTTTTACCACATAGGAAACACTGTGAAAACAAGATATGGCGCAGGGGGCTAAGGAGATGAGGTGCAGGCCACAGCACCAAGCCAGCCATACCTTGAGCATGCTGCCTGGACTTCCCCTTGTAATGACCCCTATGGTGCCCCAGTAATATGCCCTCCAAGTGGCCACAAGTGCTTTTCCAGACTGTGGCTTGACGCGTGTGTCCCTGTCCCATTTCTACACTACCTCATATAGTGGCATGAGGGTGAACAGCAGGGCACGAGCTATGGATTCTCATGCCCCACAGAAGTATTCAACTCTATGAATGAATGCTGTTTTTGACACTTTTTTTTTAAACCACTTCACGTCCGCCCATAGGATATAAACGTCCGTGAAGTGGTTGTTTATTTCTGAATGGACGTTTCTGAACGTCCATTCAGAAATAGCAGCTGCACGCTAATCGTGCAGCTGCACAGTGGGGTAGCTGACAGCAGGGTACCCCAAAGAAAAGGCAGGGACCGTTCCCAGGGGTCCCTGCCTTGTAGATCGCTGTATACACAGCGCTCACCGAGCGCTGTGTATACAGCGCAGGAAGCGCTATTGCGCTTCCTGTTCCGGCCCGGCGGTCACGTGCAGGAGCTGCCGGGTCTCTCATAGACCCGATCAGCCCTGCACTGAGGCTGTACAGCATAGTATACATAGCATAGTACAGCTACTATGTCAGCCCCAGTTACAGGTGAAATCAAGTGTAAAAATAAATAAAGAAGTGAAGTTAAATGTCCCCCTGAGGTCTTGTATGACCTTATGGGGGATATAAAGTGTAAAATAAAAAATAAAAAAAAAATAATTAAAAAAAAATAGAGTATTATATTAAAAAAAATCACATATAAAAAATTATTTTCCCCCAAATATGTCATTAAAAAAATATTACAAATAAAAATAAATAAATAAAATAGACATATTTGGTATCACCGTGTCCGAAACGACTGGCTCTATAAAAATATCACATGATCTACCCCATCAAGTGAACTGCGTAAAAAAATCTAATAAAAATTATGCCAAAACAGCTTTTTTTTTTTTTTGTCGCCTCACCTACCAAAAAACATAATATCAAACAATCAAAAAGTCGTATGCGTCCCAAAACGATAGCAATAAAAACGTCACCTCATCCTGCAAAAAATGAGCCTCCACACAAGATCCTAGCCCAAAAAATGAAAAAAAGGCTCTTAAAAAATTGCAACACAAAAACATGATTTTTTTTCTAAAAATGCTCTTATCGTGTAAAACGTAAAAAGAAATAAATAAAAAATAGACATATTTGGTATCGTTGCGTCCGTAATAACTGGCTCTACAAAAATATCACATGATCTACCCCATCAAGTGAACGGTGTAAAAAAACAATATAGAAAAATGCCCCTAAACGGCTTTTTTTTTTTTTTAGTAAACCTCCCAAAAATTATATTAAAAAGTGATCAGAAAGTTATCACTCTTATAGACCATGACAAAAATTCCATGTTAGAAAATGCAGATGCTGCTCCTCCCCTTCTGAGCCCTGGCGTATCCCCAAATAACAGTTTACGACCACATGTGGGGTGTTTCTGCAAACTGCAGAATCGGGGTAGTAAATATTGAGTTTTGTTTTGTTGTTAACCCTTGATGTGTTACAGGAAAAAAATGATTAAAATGGAAAATCTGCAAAAAAGTAAAATTTTGAAATTTCACATCTATTTTGCTTTAATTCCTGTGGAATACTTAAAGGGTTAACATTTCTAAAACCAGTTTTGAATAGTTTTTAAAATGGGGTCATTTATGGGTGGTTTTTATTATGTAAACTAAATCTATCTATCTATCTAAACCTTCTACTGTCCTAAAAAAATAAAATGACACTACCAAAATGATGCCAACATAAAGTAGACATATGGGGAATGTAAACTATAAAGGATTTTATGGGGTATCACTATCTGTCTTAAAGGGTTTCTGTCACCAGTTTTTTTGGTATGAATCAGGCTGACATTAGAGATGTGCTAATGTCACCTGATTCCAAATATATATCTGTTTTATTTACTGGTGCCCCCATTTTTATATAAAATGAACTTTTATTTTATGCTAATAAGGCTCCTAGGTGCAAGGGGCGTTACCTCTGCTCCTAGAGGCTCTGTTGATTGACAGGACCAGGCAGAGAAGAAACACTCCATTCACCATAGCTTTTAAGGACCTTCAATGATGTCATGACCATGTGATCAGTCACATGGTTAGGATCACACAAGCAGCCTGTCTCCTCCTAAACCATGTGACTGATCACATGGTCATGACATCATTGAAGGTCCTTAAAAGCTATGGTGAATGGAGTGTTTCTTCTCTGCCTGGTCCTGTCAATCAACAGAGCCTCTAGGAGCAGAGGTAACGCCCCTTGCACATAGGAACCTTATTAGCATAAAATAAAAGTTTATTTTATATAAAAATGGGGGCACCAGTAAATAAAACAGATATATATTTGGAATCAGGTGACATTAGCACATCTCTAATGTCAGCCTGATTCATACCAAAAAAACTGGTGACAGAAACCCTTTAAAAGCAGAGAGATTCAAATTTAGAAAACAGTGAATTTTTTCACATTTTCAAACTTTTGGATTTTTTTTATAAATAAAATTAAAACTTATCGACTCAAATGTACCATTAACTTGATGTACAATGTGTCACAAGAAAACAATCTCAGATTCGCTTGGATAAGTAAAAGCGTTCCAAAGTTATTACCACATGCAGTCACACATGTCAGATTTGCAAAATTAGGCCTGGTCAGGAAGGGGGTAAATGGCCCGGATGGGAAGTGGTTAAATAACCAATGAGTGTTCATTGTGATTGGGCTTTTGAAACAGATCTGCGCCAAAAAACGTGCGGAAAACGCACAAAAAATTAATGGACTTACATGGAGCTGTTCTTTTCAGCTTGCCATTAATTTCAATGGGAGATTCAGCACTGATTCTGCCCAAGACAGGGCATGCTGCTCCTTTTTTCCACATGTACAAAAAAAAAGCTTCCCATTGAAATGAATGGGAGGCTTTTTATGTGTTATTTGGAGCGGATTTTGAGGCAGAAACACTCCAAAATCGGTACAAAAACTGAATTTAGGAGGAAATCTGTGGCTGCCTGCCAGGTGCAAAAGTTCTGGATGCTCCCAGCAATAATTACCGCTGAGAGCATCAAGCCATTATGTACCCCGCCAGCAGTGGTAAGGAGGGCTTTGGGCATTGGTCCACTAGGAAATTTCCCCTGTAGGCGTATGACATATCCTGGACTCCACAGTCTTGAGCTTACAAATGTATTGGGTACTTTATAGGTTATGTGCTTTGTGACTTTTCTACAGTTTCTACACTGTGCTATGTCAATTTAAGGAAAAAAAAATCAATAAAATCGTTTTTGCTTTTATACAGTCCCTTCATCCATCGCTGATCTAACCAAGAACTGGAAGGCGCGCAATCATTCTCCTTACTATAAGATTATATTCCCATGAGGCCGTCACATTGTGGTTTGTTGATGGTTACTTCAAAATGCTGATATTTGGCTGTAAATGTAGTGATGAACCTGAAACTTGACCCCACCTTAGAGAAGGTTTGGAGGATCTTCCATGCTGGAAAAACTGTAGTATGGACCACTTCTGATCGTATTGAAAGAAAAAAAAAGTTGAAAAGCACATATACCAACAATGGAAATTGAAATAAAAAATTTAAATATACTGGGTTTTTTTTTGGGGGGGGGGAAACCAAATTGAATGCAAAGGGGTATTCCCATCGTGGCCTTGGTGGGGTTATGGAAATAGCCAAGTGGCTGGCACTAGGGATGAGCAAATCGACTTGACGGATGTAACATTCTATTCGCATAAAACTTTGTTCTAATACTGTATGGAGCAGAAGCTCCGTACAGTATTAGAATGTATTGGCTCCGATGAGCTGAAGTTATTTTGCAAAGTCTCGTGAAACTTCGCGTAATAACTTCATAAATTCATTTCTAGTGTAAAAACCATTTCCCGAACTTTGGTTCTGTTCCAAGTGGCACCGAACCGCTCATCCCTAGCTAGCACGCTGCTGCTTTTGTAACTTCCATTGGTTGTTTTTATTTTTTTCATATACTTATCTATAATATGAGGCAGCAAATCATCATGAGGTTGTTATTATGGGGGACTTCAACTACCCAGATATAGACTGGGAACCTGAATCCTGTATATCTCATAAAGGAAACTGGTTCTTGGCAATAAACAAAGACAAATACCTTTCCCAACTGGTTCAGCACCCGACTAGAGGGACGGTCATACTGGACTTATTAACTATGGACCTGACAGCAGATGTGCAGGTTGGGGGACACCTGGGAAATAGTGACCTGGGAATAAAATAATAGCCTTCCAATTATCATTCAAGAGGGAGGCACAAATAAACTTCAAAAAAGTAAAATTTGACCAGCTAAGGAAGGCCATAGGCCTAACTGGGACAATGTCCTCAAAAATAAAAATGAAGCCAAAAACTAGGATATTTTTAAAACCATCCTAAACTCTAATTGTGAGAGGTACTGTTTTTTTTGCTGATCTGAGGGCTGATGGGGGTCTGACATGGAGGGCTGATATGGGGGTGAGGAGGCATTGAAAAACTACAAGGAAAAAATAGAATATGTAAAAGACAAATAAAAGCATCCAAACGAGAGACAGAGTTTCATTGCCAAAGAGAATAAAACTAACCCTAAAATGTTCTTCAATTATATAAATGGTAAAAAGTATAAATCTGAAGATGTCTGCCCTTTACAGAATGAAAGGGGGGATTTGTGATGAGGAGAAAGCTAAGCTATTAAATATTTTTCCTCCACTGTATTCACTGAGGAAAATAAGTTATTAACGGTACACACTCAGATTGGGTGACTGTCACTAGTGGGGTACCACAGGGATCAGTATTGGGCCCTATTCTCTTCAATATATTTATTAATGATCTTCTAGAAGGCTTGCACAGTAAAATATCAATTTTTGCAGATGACACTAAACTGTGTAAAGTAATTAACACAGAAGAGGACAGTACACTGCTACAGATGGATCTGGATAGACTGGAGGCTTGGGCAGAGAAGTGGCAGATGAGGTTTAACACTGACAAATGTAAGGTTATGCACATGGGAAGGAATAATGCAAGTCACCAGTACATACTTATTGGTAAAACACTGGGTAACACTGACATGGAAAAGGACTTGGGAATTTTAAGTGGACAGCAAACTTAAAGGGAACCTGTCAGCTCTGAAACACCCTCCAAACTACAGTAAGCGGTGTATAGTGTAAGTGACATCGAGTCTGGTCATGTAAGTTTTATCTTCATACTCACTTTCATTCTGACTCTGTGCTCTGACAAACCAGCAGTAAAATACAGTCAGTGGACTCCAGTGTTCGCTCATATAATGGAGAGGACTCAAAGAAGAGTCCTCTCAATGTATTTTACTGCCGGTTTGTGGGAGCACAGAGTCAGAATGGAAGTGAGTATGAAGATAAAACATACATAATCGGATTCAGCATCACCTACACTATACATCTCTTAATCTAGTTCAGGGGGTGTTTCGGAGCTGACAGGTTCTCTTTAAAGGTTATGATTGCATTTTACTCATTTTTGACTAAATAAAGGACAAGTGAAAATATGATTTTAACAATATTGAGCCATTCTGTCATACAGGGTTAACTTTCTTTCTGTGTGACTGGTACTTTCACTTTTTGCAGGTCATCTAATAAACCTTATCTCTTAACTACTAAGAGTTCATAAACACTTATTTAATTTACATTCTTATCAGTAAGATAAGAACTGGGCTATGAGTGTTTATAAGGTCAATGAGCCAGTCAACTGCCCAACTGATGGAAAAAAGAGAAAATCCAGACGCTGCTACTAGAGCATCTCAGCTATGTACAGTAAAAGGACTCCATATTTTTAAAGACCAATTAAAAAAAAAATTTAGTCCAAAATAAGTACAGTGCAATAAAAAAAAATTGCCTTAAAGGTGTACATAGCCTTTAACTGTAGAATCCAGTGTCAGACATGGATTGGGTTGCATCAAAAGGGGCATAGATGCCCGTGATGAGAACATAGTCCTGCCACTTTACAAATCACTAGTCAGACCACATATGGAGTACTGTGTACAGTTCTGGGCTCTGTGAACATGGCAGACATAGCAGAGCTGGAGAGGGTTCAGAGGAGGGCAACTAAAGTAATAACTGGATTGGGTGAACTACAGTACCCAGAAAGATTATCAAAATTGTGGTTATTCACTAAGAGGCGATCTAATAGCTATGTATGAACACATCAGGGGTCAATACAGAGATCTCTCCCATCATCTACACTACTCACAAAAAGTAAAAGTGTAAAACGTTCACGCTACAGTGATATTATATCCTTTAGGTAGAAGCATGCAATGGTGATTTCCTCATCTTAAATAATTTATTGAAAGAAAAGCCAACAACAGTGGTATACCACCACAAAAAGTCAATGTCTCAATAACTTGTCATGTGGCCTTGAGCATCAATTACAGCTTGACAACAATGTCTCAAGTTGACTTATTGTCTGCTGAGGCATGGCATCCCACTCTTCTTGAAGGGCGGCCCTCAGGTCATTGAGGTTCTTGAGTACAGAGTTACAAGCCTCTACATGGCGACTCAGCTGATCTCATCTCTCAGGTTTTTACATAGTAACATAGTTTATAAGGCCAAAAAAAGACATCTATCCATCCAGTTAGTCCTGATATCCTACAAGTTGATCCAGAGGAAGACAAAAAAAACCCCTGAGAGGTAGAAGACAATTTTCCTCACTTTAGGGGAAAAAAATTCCTTCCTGACTCCAATCAGGCAATCAGAATAACTCCCTGGATCAACGACCCCTCTCTAGTAACTATAACCTGTAATATTATTACCCTCCAGAAATACATCCAGGCTCCTCTTGAACTCTTTTAGTGAACTTACCATCACCACCTCCTCAGGCAGAGAGTTCCATAGTCTGACTGCTCTTACCATAAAGAATCCTCTTCTATGTTTGTGTACAAACCTTCTTTCCTCCAGGCGCACAGGATGTCCCCTCGTCACAGTCACAGTCCTGGGGATAAATAGATCATGGGAGAGATCTCTGTACTGACCCCTGATATATTTATACATAGTTATTAGATCTCCCCTCAGTCGTCTTTTTTCTAAAGTGAATAAGCCTAATTTTGATAATCTTTCTGGGTACTGTAGTCCACCCATTCCAGTTATTACTTTAGTTGCCCTCCTCTGAACCCTCTCCAGCTCTGCTATGTCTGCCTTGTTCACCGGTCTGGAGAAAGTGCAGGCCGCTCCATTTGAGGTACCCCAGTCTCCAGCAGCTGTTCCTTAATGATGAGACCTCGAGCTGGTGCATAGTCATCCTTGAAGAAGAAATTAGGTCTGTGATGTTCATGTGGAGGCACAATGACTGGAATAATGTTATTCAAGTAGTATGGGCTTGTCTTGTCACTGTACCATCCACTGTACCATCCACACTGGAACACCACCTCCAAAGGCTTGTCTGGTGACAACAGTGGCTGATGCATAGCGCTCTTCTTGATGTTTCCAACATCATTGGCAGCCATCATTTCTTCTCAGTCACTCGACTTTCATCAGTGAACAGCACTGAGGCCCACTGGTTCCTTGTCCAGCGTAGATGCTCCCTGGCCCATTCAAGAAGTCGACTCCTAAGGTCAGGTACCCTTGCAGGTGGTCTAGCATGCAGACCAACTGATGTAAATTGTTTTGAATGGTCTGACGTGACACTTGGGTGCTAGGCATGTATACCTAAGTTAGTCCGTCAATGATTGTCAAAAGATCTGTAATTTCCTTATAATAATAGCTTTCATTAATGTCTCCTGTCCCTTTCTTGGTCCTTTTAAAAGAAAGTTGCTATGGCTTGTCTGTCTCCGGCTAATCATAAACAGAAGACAGAGGGGCGGTCCTCCACACTGCATGCCTGCATTAGGCTTCAGAGTGAAGAGGCGTATCTGTCAGTACTCCAATCTGATTGGCTGGCACGGAGCTGCTGGCTACAGCAAGTGTGTATGTGAAGTGAAGGAAAGCCGTTTTGGCCTCAGAGAACTGGCAGAGGAGCCATCTTGAGACGATCCTCATATTGTATAGGTTAAAACAGACGTAACTAAGGGAAAACTCAAGGAAAACAGTGGTGTCTGAAGAAACTAAAGATTGCTTTATGCATAATGCTCCACCATCAGTAATATATGCTAAAAATGATTTTTTTTAGTTAAAACATGACAGTTACACTTTAAATGTGGTTGGAGTTGTGTGGCATTCATCATCCGGTTCCGCAGGATGATGAAGCGGTCATTGGTGTGGGATGTGGCCATAGGACGTCCACTTTCTGTGACTCTTCCAGTCTCTCTGTATATCTCTTGCAACCTGCTGATGACACTCTAAGCTCAGTGGCCTCTTCCCTCTGAGAACATCCTGCTTCAAGCCTTGCAATGTACTGTTAATCAATTGTTACGTGCCATCTTGGTCTCATGATGTCAAAATGTGAACAGCATGATGATGAGGAGGACTGTTTAAATAACAATTCTAATTGAACCAGAAAATGTATTGGGTGATTCATGGATCAAACGCCTGTTGTGAATTTTGCTCTTTGTTAGAGAAAGTTGTGCAAAAAGTATTGAAACACTGAACAGTTGGACGTGTGCATTCAAAAGTTTAGAGAAGGTCATATTAAGTTCACCTGTAAAGGTTAGAGTGCATTTTAGGTTCATCCTGAAATTTCACCCACAAGCCAAATATCCCTAACTTGAGTATTTATTCCCAGGACTGTGACTGTGATGAGGGGACATCCGCTGCATCTAGAGGAAAGTAGATTTGTACACAAACATAGAAGAGGATTCTTTATGGTAAGAGCAGTGAGACTATGGAACTCTCTGCCTGAGGAGGTGGTGATGGTGAATTCACTAAAAGAGTTCAAGAGGGGCCTGGATGTATTTCTGGAGTGTAAAAATATTACCGGTGATAGTTATTAGAGATGGGTTAAGTTGGGAAGGATTTTTTTTCCCCAAAAATGAGAAAAATTGGCTTCTACTTCACAGGTTTTTTTTTTTTTTTTGCCTTCCTCTGGATCAACTTGCAGGATAACAGTCTGAACTGGATGGATGGATGTTTTTCAGCCTTACAAATTATGTTATTATGTAAAACGTAAAAAACGCCTATTAAAATACTCTGTAAATGTTAAGAAATAAACACCACCAAGGCACTTGTGTAAAATACTGCGATAAACAATTTGCTGAATAAAGTGTGCGTGAAGGAGTCCTAAAAGGATTATTCCATTGAAAATTTCTATTTTTGTCTCTTATGAAAAAACACTAAAGTGCTGAGACCTCTTGACACTGGACACATTATTATTCCTTTAAAGTAATGCACTGACACGTATATGTTCAGCGGTAAAGGAAACCTGTCACCTGAATGGCTCTATTGAGGTAATCACATCTGCACACTGGTCATGGTTCCAAAGCTGGTTTTCTTGAAATTAATAATCGGTGCATATGTATGAAAAAAATGTAGCACACTTTATGAATATTGTCTTAGTGGACTGTCTCTGAATACAGCTGGAAATCTCGCCCACCATGCTATAGCCCGCCCCTTCTATCCTGCTTGTCAGCGCCTGGTCAGAAGGCATGCACAGTGAGTGCCAAAAGCCGAGGTGTATAAACCTGGATACAGGCATATAGGGCCATTGTGGAGACAAGTTCCCAACCTCTTTGGCCAAAAAAAAAATCTGGTTTTGGTGCGGTTTTTGTTGTAGTAATGTGGGTTTTTTTTTTTTTTCTTTCTTCTACTGGTGAAACACATTTAACATGTTTATTCTGTAGAAACCGCATTAAAGAGGACCTTTCACGGTTTTGAATTACTGTAGATAAATACCTCTTGTCCCGGGGTACCCCCCGCTGATGCTGCCACTCTGCCTAGTTTTTTAAAATACAGCTCCTACTCCCCGCTGTGCCCGCCTGTAGTTTTCACGCTCAGTATGTAAATACTGAGCATCGGTACAGGGAGGAGGAGACACCGGCATTTCTCAATGGGCGTCTCCTTCTCCCTGGCTGTGCCGCGATCCAATCACAGCGGAGAGCGTCACAGCCAGGGAGAAGGTGAGGTTTTTTTTTCTCCCTGGCTGTGACGCTCTCCGCTGTGATTGGATCGCGGCACAGCCAGGGAGAAGGAGACGCCCATTGAGAAATGCCGGCGTCTCCTCCTCCCTGTACCGATGCGCGAAAACTACAGGCGGGCAAGAGGTATTTATCTACAGTAATTCAAATCCGTGAAAGGTCCTCTTTAAAACTGCATTACTGGCATGCCTACACTAGTAACATAGTTTATAAGGCCGAAAAAAGACATCTGTCCATCCAGTTCAGCCTGTTATCCTGCAAGTTGATCCAGAGGAGGGCAAAAAAACCCTGTGAGGTAGAAGCCAATTTTCCCCACTTTAGGGGAAAACGTTTCTTCCCCACTCCAATCAGGCAATCAGAATTACTCCCTGGATCAACGACCCATCTCTAGTAGCTATAACCTGTAATATTATTACCCTCCAGAAATACATCCAGGCCCCACTTGAACTCTTTTAGTGAACTTACCATCACCACCTCCTCAGGCAGAGAGTTCCATAGTCTCACTGCTCTTACCGTAAAGAATCCTCTTCTATGTTTATGTACAAACCTTCTTTCCTCCAGACGCAGAGGATATCCCCTCGTCACAGTCACAGTCCTGGGGATAAATAGATGATGGCAGAGATCTCTGTACTGACCCCTGATATATTTATACATAGTTATTAGATCTCCCCTCAGTCGTCTTTTTTTCTAAAGTGAATAAGCCTAATTTTGATAATCTTTCTGGGTACTGTAGTCCGCCCATTCCGGTTATTACTTTGGTTGCCCTTCTCTGAACCCTCTCCAGCTCTGCTATGTCTGCCTTGTTCACAGGAGCCCAGAACTGTACACAGTACTCCATATGTGGTCTGACTAGTGATTTGTAAAGTGGCAGGACTATGTTCTCATCACGGCATCTATGCCCCTTTTGATGCAACTCATTATCTTATTGGTCTTGGCAACAGCTTTCTGACACTGGTTTCTGCAGCTTAGTTTGCTGTTCACTAAAATTCCTAGGTCCTTTTCCATGTCAGTGTTACCCAGTGTTTTACCATTTAGTATGTACTGGTGACTTGCATTATTCCTTCCTATGTGCATAACCTTACATTTGTCAGTGTTAAACCTCATCTGCCACTTCTCTGCCCAAGCCTCCAGTCTATCCAGATCCATCTGTAGCAGTGTACTGTCCTCTTCTGTGTTAATTACTTTACACAGTTTAGTGTCATCTGCAAAAATTGATATTTTACTGTGCAAGCCTTCTACAAGATCAAGCATGTTGTGTGCCATTCATAGACATAATATGCTGTATGCAGTTACTGTAGAGTGACAAAGCTTTGTTTGGTGCTTGCTACATTGGTGAAGATTTTATTTATCTGTGAAACCTGGAATGTTCTTTCCCTCACTGTCAACAGTCAACATTTTCCTGATGATGAACCTGACAGTCTTATAGAAATCCAGCAGAGAATACAGGGCTTTGGGCCCATTCACACGACCGTGTGAATGGGTCCACATCTATTCTGCAATATTGTGGAATAGATGCGGTCCCATTCACTTCTATGAGAGTGAGCAGCCGCGGCATGGAGCCAGCTCCGACAAGTATAGGCATTTTCAATGGGGTGCCCGGCCGTGTGTTCCGCAACGTTGCGGCACCCATAGTATTGCAGGTCCACATTTTTTGCGGACCCGCAATACTACGGTCGTGTGAATGGGCCCTTAGTCTGTGTTGGATCTCTTCCATCTTTGTCTGTGGGCCTTCATAAGGAGTGGGGTGAAAGGAATGCAATGAGCACTTAGCAAGCTTTGCCTCTGATCCCACCAGAAGTAAGGCAGCTATCCTATAAGTCAATGTTTGACCCTATAAATAAGTCTTGAGACATGACTCTGGTATTAAATAAGGCAGCACCTCATCTGCAGACAGCTGTTTCAGGGTGATTGCCCCTTATTAGAGCAGAAAGTAGTGCCTTAACTGGGTCAGAGGCCTAAGTCAGGATTTGGGGGGTACTCGCTCCTTGGGGAGAGAGCGCCTTAATCGGCATGAGGAAACTTTCATTCGTGCTCCTCTGGAATTCTGGGAAGAAAGGGATGCAAATCAGCTCTTAGCAAGCTCTGCCTCTGATGCCACCAGATGTAAGGCAGCCATCCTATAAGTCAATGTTCGACCTTTTAAGTAGGTCTTGAGACATGACTTGGGTATTAAATAAGTCAGCACCTCCTTGGTGTGGGGTTTAACAATGTTTTAGTCCTACTGCAGATATGACAGCAGGGAGTCTCCTGCTCTAGCCTCTTGTCTTACAGCTTGTCACGGGGCAGTAAGGTAAAAGGAGGGCATGGCTGAGCTCAAGGGACATAGATTTTTTTATATATTTAACAATTTTAATTGTAATAAGTGACTCAATAGGATTAAAGGAACAGAGGATGTGAAGAGAGAAAGTGATGTATTTTGTGGTATTTTTAATGCTCCCTTTTGGGGGTACCAGTATTATATAGCTTTTCAATTTTTTTCGTAGGTTGTGTGTCCAAAAAAGCTCTACTATACTGTTCTGATTTTTGTGTTGCCATATTCACATACTCATACCTTTTTTTTTTTTTTTTTTTTTTTTTTTTTTTTTACTGTAGGGCTAATTTTTGCTGGGTGATCTGTGGTTTTTGTTGATACCATTTTTAGATATTTCTATATTACATTTTTTTTTGGGAGGGGGAATGCGAGTTTTTTTTGTTTTTTTTTTACATTTTTCATCGTTTGGGTTAAATAATACAATAATTAGGGATTATAATAAGGGATTCTGTCACCAGGTTTTGGCCTATAAAGTTATTCACACTACCGGATAGGGCTCATTGCGGTCAATGTAAAAAAGTTATTCTTATTGATCCAATAGATGTATTTGATGTTAAAAAAATCATTTTTAGTGATATGCAAATTACTCACATAAGGAGCCCATGGGGATGTCCCTAGCGCCGTTGGAGCCCAGCACGGCCCACCTATTTATTATTCACTGCAAATCTTCTTGCAGCATTCCTCGAGCGAAGTGCGCAGAGAGCTGGTGCATGCGCACTAATATCCTGGAGGCCGATGCCAGTAGACCGCACGGGCGCAGACTGAGCTTGAGGTACTGCGCATGCGCGGGATTACGCTGGTGCCGGAGGAGGGCTGCAAGAAGATTTGCAGTGAATAATAAGTAGGTGGGCGGTGCTGGGCTCCAACAGTTGCTGCGTGGCTGGGCTCCAACGGCGCTGGGGACATCCCCTTGGGTTCCTTATGTGAGTAATTTGCATATCACTAAAAACGATTTTTAACATCAAATACATCTCTAGGATCAATAAGAATAACTTTTTTACATTGAGCCCTATCCGGTAGTGTGAATAACTTTATAGGCCAAAACCTGGTGACAGAATCCCTTTAATAGATATGGTCGTAATGGAAGTGGGCATACCATTTAAAGTTGAACCTATGATCTTTTCATTGCTTTCGCTGTACACTGTAATACAAAACTTCTGTATTACAGTGCTTAGTGACTTCGACATGCAGTCTGTTACATCCTGCAAGAAGCAGGATGTAATGGCAGGCCCGGAGGCCTTCAGAAGGAACTCGGCACCCCATCATTGCGTTCTCAAAGTGTCGATCACAGGACAGATGGAGCACCCTCCCTCTAATTTCTCAGATACCCCCAGTTGCTATTGTCCACGGATTCTGAGTGGTTGCAATTGTTATCTCCGATCCTGGCAGTGAGACGGGTGCCAGTTGTTGGCAATGGCACATCTCTTGAGCCTGCACCATCAACATCATGACATACTATTAATGAACTGAATTTTAAAGGGGTCGTCCAGGATTTTCATATTGATAGCTTTTCTTCAGGAAAGGTCATCAAGATCAGATTGTGGGACTATTAGAACCCTCGCTGATCAGCTGTTTGAAGAGGCCACAAACTCAGGTGAGTGCTGCAGGCTCTTTCAAGTGAATGAGACTGAGCTGCAATACCAAGCACAGCTGGAGTGCCGTGGCCTCCTCAAACAGCTGATTTTATGAACAAGGGTATGTTCACACACAGATTTTTTTAAGCCAAAGCAAGACTTGGATTGCAAATGAATGAAAAATATAAAGAAAAGATTTCTCCTTCCAGCTTGACCAATTTCTGGCATTGGGTCCAAAAAATTTTTTTGTTCGGGGGGCGGCGGTGATGTTGGTCGGACCTGTAAAAGCTATGTTACTTACCTGCTTCTCTTTCAGGCCTGCAGTGATCTGCTGTGATCCCTTACTTAATGTAAAAATCACTGGCTGTGGAGGAGACTGGACCCCTTTGCGTCATGTGGCAATTTGTAATGACGTAAGGGGAGCCGGTCACTGCGGCGGCCAGTGATTTGCTACAGCGATGTCAAACCAGATGTTGACATAGGAGCCCAGCAGCGCACTGCAGGCCTGGAGGAGAAAGAGAGGGGATCCAGCGCCGGAAAGCAGGTAAGTTATCTTCCCTTTACAGGTCTAATCCCCCTCCCTCCAGCTTATTTTTGCACTACTCCTTTTAAAATGTTAGCCCCCCCTCCAAAAGGAATCGCCAAATAAAACTAGTCAGTTAGTAAGTGCCCTGTATTAAAGAGGCTCTGTCACTAGTTTTACCCATATAGCATGAGATATATAGGCAAATAGGGCTCATCACCCTTTCCCCACACATAGCTTTATTTCCCAGAAGGAATCAGCCATTATCCAGGAAAATGCACTTTTAAAAATATGGTAATGAGGCATCGGAGCACTGGGAGGTGTGTTCTGCTCTTCTGAGCACCGCATCTGCGACGCCCTTCTTGCTGCTAACGCCGCCCTACATGATTAAAAAACACCCCCTTGCTGCATGATGGACAGCGCTAGACTCTCTGGTCTAGCGCTGAAATCCCGCGCGTGCGCACTGACTCGTTGTACGGCGTGTGCACACTACGCTTGCAGAGCCGAACTCTGCAAGCCCTTTCTCTAGTGCGTACAACGAGTGAGTGCACAGGCGCGAGATTTCAGCGCTAGACCACAGAGTCTAACGCTGTCCACCATGCAGCAGGGGGGCGTTAGCAGCAAGAAGGGCGTCGCAGATGCGGTGCTCAGAAGAGCAGAACACACCTCCCAGTGCTCCGATGCCTCATTACCATATTTTTAAAAGTGCATTTTCCTGGATAATGGCTGATTCCTTCTGGGAAATAAAGGTATGTGTGGGGCAAGGGTGATGAGCCCTATGTGCCTATATATCTCATGCTATATGGTTAAAACTAGTGACAAAGCCTCTAACTTTCTCTACATGATAAATTCTATTTGCTGAAGTACCAACCTCTTTAAGGTATATCTACATGATACAGAATTTTTGCATCTTACACCTGATGCCATTATTTGGCTGGAGTAGTAATTTACATGACGTCACCACTGCAGCTTTGTAATAAAAGCCTGGTTGGGAGAATAGCAGCGGTACCTTTGGATTCTAAAATGTATTATTTTTCACTTTTATGATCTTGTACTGCTTTTGTATAACACCTCTGTTTTAATGTTGCCAGGGCTTGCTGTTGGCAGGATTACTATATTACCATGATTCCTATTCTCTTCCACGGGCATGTAAGGCAGTGTTGTTGCAACACAGGCTTGCTACTGAGAAGTTGTTCTGTTGGTCCCTGGAACTGCACAATTTGCAGCCCAGCATGAGAAGCAGACCCTTCAGAGACAAGAGGCGAGACGTAGAAGTTCTAGAGAGCAGTGGAGATGAGACTTATGTGAAGCATTATTAGGCTGCTGCCACACTACTTAAGAGGCATGTCAGCTTAGAGATATTACATCAGTAAGGGCACTCTCACACACAGGTTTTTATGTGATGTTTCTGTACTGGGGAGTTTTTTTGTGCCAGTGCTTTTTTGCAGTAAGAATGGCAACTCCAGATGTTAGCTGAAGGTGTGTAGGAAATATGAAGTCCTAGCTTTTTTGCTACTGCCATTTTTTTAATTAGCTGGTGTTTTTTGTCTTTCTGGCTTCTTTTAAAAAAATGCAACATGCTGTAGCTCTTGGCGTTTTTCAGGCCTTTTCACATCATCTTCTCTATAGAGTAAACTGGCCCAGATTTACTAACCCTAAAGATGGCATGAACTTAGACAGGCCGTCTAGACCTGTACCAGATTTATCACAGGAGCTCAGGCTGGACGATAAATCTGGTACAGGGATAGACCCTTTTCTCTGGCTCTATACCAGCTATTGGTTGCCTTAGGCTACTTTCACACTAGCATTTTTGCTGAATCCGGCAGGGCTTAGCAAAAACGTTTACGTTACTGATCATACAACTGTCTGCATTCGTTATGAATGGATCCGGTTATATTATCTTTAACATAGTCAAGACGGATCCGTCATGAACACCATTGAAAGTCCATGAGGGACTGATCCTTTTTCTATACTGTCAGTTAAACTGTTAGTTGGTCCGCATCCCATGATGGAAAGAAAACTGCAGGTCTGGGAACGCAACCAAATGGAACGGAATGCATTTTTGTGCACTCCGTTCTATTCAGTTATGTTTTGTCCCCATTGATAATGAATGAGGACAAAACGGAAGCAATGACTGATCTCAATACCGAAAAGTAAAAAGGCTAGTGTGAAAGTAGCCTTACCAGATGTTTAGGCCAGAATTGTGGCGCAATATGGCATATATTTCCTCCCAGTCATCAAGCATGTCCGTAAAAAGTATAAAAACCAAAGTGAGAAATTCATCATTCCCCCTATGCCTTTTTTTTTCTTAAAGGGAATATGTAATCAGAAAATGACCTATTGTTTAAATCATGTTTTTAGGTTTAATATATTTGTAAAGAGTTTTTGATGCTATTTTTAATTTTCCATGTCAATATATATCTATTTAAACATGAACTATTGTCAGAGCTTATCTATTCTTTCCGTGTACAATGACCTCTGCAGAGATCACAGAGCATGGCTAGAAAACTCTCCCATAGAAGTCAATAGGGTCCCTCCTGACCATTGTGTCTATGGTCCATGTGGTTGCTATAAAACAGTTTTCTTAACCCCTTCGCGACCAGCGCCGTACATGTACGGCGCTGGGGCGATGCGGGCACATGGCGCCCGCTCGCGGGTGCGGCGGGCGTCATGGCCGGCAAGTCTCTGCTGTTTTTAACAGCAGAGACTTGCCGCTACTTACCGCCATCGGCGGCGTCTTCCGGGGTGACTAGATGCCGTGATCACACGTGGTCACGGCATCTAGTTGCGTCTAAACCCGGAAGCGTTCGCTTCCGGGTGGTGTACAGACACCCCGTGTGGCCAATCGGGGTGTCTGTACACCATATGAAAACTGTAATCCTCGCTGGTGAGGATTACAGTTTTCAAAGTGCAATTCTTATTCTGGCCACTAGATGGCAGGCCAGGATAAGAAATGAGCAATTGATGGATTTCTGAGTCTATAAAACCCAGAATTGCTTCATAAAGAAAAAAAAAAAAAGCCACAATTTATAAGCCCATATTTGAGCTTTCTAATAGTAAAAAAAAATTAAAAAAAAATGTTAAAAAAATAAAAAAGATGTAAAAGTTCAAATCACCCCCCTTTCCGTATAAGTAAAAAATAAATACCTAAATAACAATAAATATAGACATCATGGGTATCACCGTGACCGAAAACGCCCGTACTTTTAAAATATATAAAAAAAAATTCAATACGGCGAATTGTGTGGCGGAAAAAAGCGTCCAAATGGCGATTTGCCGTTTTTTGTCGCTTTTTTTTTCTAAAAAAAATTAAATAAAAAGTGATCAAAAAGTCATACACACCCCAGAATGGTATCAATAAAAACTTCAGATCGTCCCGCAAAAAATGAGCCCCCATACAGCTCTGTACACATAAATACCAAAAAGTTATAGGGGTCAAGATTTGACAAGGAAAAAAAAAAAAAAAAAGGGCAACTTTCTAATTATTTTATCACTATGAAAACGCAGGAAAAACTATACATATTAGGTATTGCCGGATTCGTACTGACCAGTAGAATGAAAGTAACGGATCAGTTTTAATGCACATCGAACGCTGTAAATAAGAAACCCGTAGAACTGTAGCGGAATAGCGTTTTCTTTGCAATTTCACCCGGTTTGGAATTTTTTTCCCGCTTCCCACTACACCGTATGCAATATTAAATGGTGGCGTTGGAAAGTACAACTTGTCCCGCAAAAAACAAGCCCTCATACAGCTATGTGAACAGAAAAATAAAAGAGTTATGGCTGTTTGAAGGCAGGGAGCGCAAAACGAAAATGCAGAACCGAAAAAAGCTCCGGGCGCGAAGGGGTTAATGCTGTATAACTGCTGTTAAGACCAGCTCAGGCAAAATGGCCATCCCCATAATAATGTTCAGGAAATAGAATAGAAAAATCTGCAATCAGGAGATAAAGAGATTAGAAAAAAAAGCATGTGTGTTACTATCTTGTTTTAACTGGCAGATAACATTTTTGATGACACGATTCCTTTAAAGGGGTTGTCTCATCTTGCCTAATGGGGGCATATCGCTAGGATATGACCCCATTGTCTTATAGGTGCGGGTCCCACCGTTGGGACCCGCACCTATATCGAGAACGGGGCCCCGCAAGGTGGTGGCTGGAGGACTCCGGTCCGGCCACCACCAAGCCGGCTCCCCATAGAAATGAATGGGAGCGCACCGCACTTGCGCGGCCACCGCTCCTATTCATTTCTATGGAGCCGACGGAAATAGCCGAGCCAGCGCTCGGCTATCTTCGCCGGCCACATTGAAAATGAATGGAGGCGGCTGCGCATGCGCAGTGCGCCCCCGTTCGCTTTCGGGGCCCCGTTCTCGATATAGGTGCGGGTCCCAGCGGTGGGACCCGCACCTATAAGACAATGGGGGCATATCCTAGCGATATGCCCCCATTAGGCAAGATGAGACAACCCCTTTAAGTCATCACTCAAATCTATGGAAGCTCTGAGAGCGGGCGTAGATTTTAGTGCACAGACTGCCGGAGGAAGCATGCCATTGATAAATCAGAGCCTAGATGCTCCAATTTGTGTCACCTTTTAGACAGATTTTTATGCACAGACACATAAATCTCGGCCGCTGTGTTGAGAAAAAGAGCCATGAAAATGTGGCCAAATAAGAAAGTTTGTGCTTATTCTGGAGCCAAATCCATGTGTGGGGGAACCCTAAGCGACCAATCTTACAGTGTCTGTAAACCGTTTGCATTCCGTTTTTAAAGATCATAAAATCCTTTTTCTAATACCACCAAGCCACCCAGACAGGGGGCTGGAAACCAGAGCAGACCTATTCATATCAATAGAAAATAGAACATGTCCTCTTCTTGTCCATTTTGTGGACAAGAATAGGCAGATGTAACAGAGGTCAGGGCTTGGCGATCCACAGAGTATGGAATGCACACGGTCCGTATACGTGTTTTCCGGATCCATAGGCCGTGTGCATGAGGCCATACTTGCATATTTTGTATAAGATAGGGAAAGTATAATGGAAACATTTGCACCTCTTTGAAGGATTAGACCAAAACTAGAGTGAAGGTTCAGTCCGTTTTTCACTGACTAATGATGGGAGGTGCTTTTGAAATGTTTTTTTCATCTGAGCAGTGTCTGTGAAATATGAATGACACACGGAGGGCAGAACACTGATCCGACACGGACAACTTCACTGAGGAAACGTGGACAGATGTTTTTCACGGACATCAATTCTGCACGGACAGCACACACATCCATTGACTTTCATATGTTTATTCATGAGAATGCTGCTTTCTCTTCAAAGTTTACCTGCGTGCCGTCTCCTTTGTAGCGGTGTTGTAGAGTAATTACAACAGCGTCACAGATAAAAAGGAGGTGACCTCTGAAGAGGAAGCAGCACTTCAAATGGCTGATCGGTAGGAGTTCCAGGAATCGGACCCCCACCAATCTGATATTGGAGACCTATCCTGAGGGTAGATCATTAATATTACCCTTTACATATCTTAACAGTCTTTGTTTACTTTGCTGCAGCAATGACCTTGTACACTCAAATATTGCAAAAGCCAATAACTAGCCTCTGTGGTGATGTCTGTATGTGTGACCTGAGACCGTGAGGACAGTCATCAGGTATGGTCACATCATTGCTGCAGCAAAGTAAATATAGACCAATGAGGGCCACTGGCGTGGCGGTAGTGGAGCAGCAAAGGACTTAGCAGGTGAGTATTTGGCTATTGTTATTTTACCACATTCCCTGCTCTTCCAAAGGTTTTAAAGGGATTGGACAACACTTGGAGTTCTGCTTTTCTGCATTCATCATGTCCAAAATGACCTTCTGACTGAAGTGTCTGTTTAACCCTTTCACTTTTGTGGACATATAATGTGTCATGACTTCAAAATAAGAATCTTGGTATTGAGCAATATTCTGGCCACAGAACTCATTCAGTGTTTTGCATCTATGTATTGGAGGGGGAAGAGAGACCAGATATTTGTATGTAGATGTAGGAGTGGTCATACACATTAGATAAGATATGGTGAACGTTGTATCACAGGCACAGCTATGCAGGTTTTAGTCTATATTGGCTGTTACATTTCTTCAAACTGCCCACACATACTCCGGGCGATGGACAAAGGGTCTTTCTTGAAATGTTCTTCCAAAGAAAGATCCTTTGCTCGAACAATCTTTCTTTAAACAAAATATTTTTGTCCAATTATTAGACAAAAATATTAAACACGGCTGACTTCAGAGAAGGATGGTCTATTATCTGTCGGCCAAAACTATCATTCATTGTTAAATTTCAACTGACAGACATTTTGTTTTGGTTGAAATAGTCTATTTTGATCTGCTTTAAAGGGAATCTGTCATCATGAATTTGGACCATTATCTGCAGTAATACATGAGTTGTGCTGCAGATATGGAGTCCAGATCACTATTTTTTATTTTCCTACTGTTTCCTTTGTCAGTGCTCAGAGCTGCGTTGAAATACACTGTCAGGACTGCTGTTCATGCGCACATGAGTCCACTCCTTTTATGTCAAAGCAGTACAGCACTGACTTTGAGTGCTTATAACAGGGGAATGGGGGGGAGGGAAAAAAACCCAAATGATCTGGACTCCATATCTGCAGCACTACTCTTATATTACTGTAGATATTTCAAAATCAGGGTGACAGATTCCCTTTAAAGCCCCTTTACACTGGCTGAGCACCGTGCAGATAATTGCTAACAAGCATTTGTATGAATGCTTGTTTGCGATAACATGCTGCTGCTGTGCCGATTAATTGTTCATCTGGTAATGGGATTGTTTGTGTGATCCTCTATATCATTGTTTGCCGGTAGAAGATTGTGGCGTCTAAACAGCCTCTGCTGTGAGCAAACATTGATTTTATATGTGAACGAGTGATGATTGCTCCTTCCCGTACAGTGGAGAAGATCACTGCATGTAAATGTAACAGTCGCCTCCACTGACGAGCAGGAATGCTTCCTTCCCTACAATTGCCTGCTCAATTGAGAAGTGTAAAGGGGCGTTTAGACTGTGTATGGCCACCTTTAGTGACATGTATGAATTGTACACCTTTTGAACTTTTATTTTTAGGAGGATTTTTCACAACGTGCCAGGTGTTGTCTTTTGGAAAATATATAGGTACAAGGGAATGAATATGTTCATGTTTTTTTTTTTTTTTTAAATTGCATTATTCTGGTTTTATTTCTATCTGAAGTTTTATCTTGAAATGGCTGGCAGTGAAAGGCTTAGGTTATGCAACAAAAAGGTAATTTATGTTTTTTTTTTTCTAAAGCGTTAAATAACTTTTTTAGGGACCTCTGTCGCAGATGTCTTCTAAAACAATAGACAAAATATTTTAAATGGCAGAATTCCTGTGCACCCCATTATAGTAAGTGGTATCTATTGGGTACTGTAGGTGTCCGTCTCTATCTTGTCTTACATTTTTGTGTTCTCATGACAGAACAGAAATGTGGAAGACCCAATGCAGATGTGTACAAGCCTGACTTGCACTATACTGTGGTACTTCAATTGGTTGCCATGGCTACATCCAGGGGTATGTGCTCACATATGCACAGTATATCCTCTAGTTCAGAGGTTCCCAGACTTCAGCAACGATAGGGTAAGATGGATGTCATCAGTCTAGTGACACAGGATCTATTTGCCCCCTGGGGCAGCTTCTAGTTACATCTGAATAATGGTAGGGGCACATTTACTGAAGACTGGCACTTCATACGCTAGACTTGGTAAATAGTCTGCTGGGGTAAAATGTGCCAACTTTATTGTTGTGCATTTTATGCTTTCTTTGCAGTTGGGGGGGTGTTTGGGGGTCACGCATCGACATTGAATTCCGTTATGTGTTCTGTTATAATGCAACCTATAACGGAATTCAATAACACTGATGCAAAAGCGCCCTTGTTCTAAATTGTTAGGGTGCTGGCACACAGTGCAGTTCTGACATGCATTCAGGATGCAGTTTTCAGTGTAATTTAGCAGCCTCATTAACCCCTGGTGTTCTGCATGGTGGGAAGGATTTAATTAATTTTAGCTAGCTACAATAACAAACTGCATCCTGAACGCATGTCAGAACTGCACTGTGTGCTAGCACCCTGAAAAGCCTACACAATGGCTGCAGCCCACATGGTGGGCAAGATTCAAATCTCTCACCTGAATATGCCACCCGGTGTAAAAGAAGCATATTTCAGGGACAACTCAGATTTATTGTGCCATTTGGATACAGTGGACTTAAAGGGGTTATCCCACGAACTGTATTTATCGCCGCCACCCCATATAATTCCAAAAAGGAGGGATTACCAAATCCTCCTCTGAATGTATCAGTAGTGGCATGTCAGTTCACCACTCCAGACAGCTCTCCACCAGTCCCCTAGAAGTGAAGTTACAGGTGGACCCACATTTGCAGTACTCCTCCGTTCACAGAGGACTTGGGACCCCTTGGTTTAGGGATTGGAGGGTGTCCCAGTAGTTGGATCCCCTGTGATCCTATATTTTTTGCCGTGGGTAGGTGATGAATTCTTCTCATGGGATAGCACAGATGAACCATGGTTGTGTTCAGCACCTGTGCGGGAGGGTAAGCAGCCTGAGAGGTGGTCACATTGGTAAATGACATTTCAGTCCTATGGATGAAGACACCTCCACCATCAGGGGGTCTTAAAACGTTGCCCATGGCTAAGCAGAGGGGTTAATTCAGGTTTGACTTCACAGCAGCCACCCTTTCTGTAATGGAGCTTGGTACAGTTATATCTAATATATGATTATTCAGTAAATGGCTCATTGGATCTGCACAATTACAATTCCTCTGTGCATTGAAAGCTATGAAGCTGTGAAAGATGAGATATGAATTTTATCCTGAAAACCTATTGTAATGGTTGTTGTGGTTTGCTGTCAGATACAGGCCTGTGCTGTGACGCAGAGCCCAGCCCGACGTGTGCTGCAGTATAAAGAGGCTCTAATTAGCAGGGATAAGCACCTGCTTTTAGCATGTATGGCTGCTCTCCTCGAAAACTGCCTCCTTGTTGCCATGGAGAGAGGATTGCTAAAGAGCCCACAGTTTACACAAGCTGGCTTTTGTAGGGCTTCATCTTTAAGGGGGGATGGGGGGGGAGTGATTGCTATGATGATAAAAATCAACACTACAATCTTTGTATGTCAGTTCTCATGGCAGCAGTGGGTTAATAAAGAATAATTCAGCAGAAATTAGCATTTTTCTGCATATTTACCTTTCAGAAACCTACTGTAGTTGTCTAGTTCTAATGTAATCATCCTTTAAAAAATGTAATCTGAAAAACTGCAGTACAATAAAAACTAGGTCAGCTTCATCACCCAGGTCACATAATGCTGTGGACAAAGGCTCACCTCCACCCAAACATCCACCATAAAAGCTATAGACCATGCCTGTTCTCTGGTCGCCTTCTACTACTGTGTGTACTGCGCAACTCAACCATGTCCACACGACGCTAAGGACATTATTCTTCATCCTTTTGGTATTCTTACTCTTTTGTTGCAGTATGACCTGAATTCACAAAACTAATCTACCACTTTGAAGGTGAAAACTATTTTTTACTGTAATTATAATTTTACTGTCTGACAGTACGTTATGGAGCCACCTATTGCTGGAATTACAGATGCAAGCCTTCGGGTGGCATGTCTCTATTAACTTAGTATGTCTAGACACTGATTTTTGCCCATTCTTCTCCAGTGCCTTCAAGTTAGAAACGTTGTGTTAGTGTACAGACATCTTCAAGTCATGCCACAGATTCTCAGTTGGATTGAGTTCTGGGCTCTGACTAGGCCATTCCAAGACACTGAAGGAGCAATGTGAAGTCGTTGTTGTTCAGTGAAGGATATCAGTGTACCGATCATTACATGCACCGATCACCTCCACAGTATGATGATGAGCAGTCGCTATTGTGATCTCTCGTCCCCATACAGCCTGCCAGAAATGATCATTTAGGTGCCTGCACAAATAACAGGATCACCTGATGAACAAGAAAATGACACTGGAGAGCAATGTTTTTTTGCATTGATATAGTTAAAGGGGTTATCCAATATCAATAACAGCCCCCCCCCCCCCCATGTGCCGGGCCCCTCACAATGAATATACTTACCTGGGTTCTCGCACCGCCGCTGCTGCTTCTCTTCGTGCACAGATGAAAACATCCGGTGTTGGGAAGAGCAGCCAATGGCAGGCAGGGACGATCCTCCCTAGCATTGCAGGTGACGCTAGGGAGGCTCGTCCCTGTACTTGCCTGCCATTGGCTGCTCCCCCCGACACTGGACTGAAGTTTTGTTCTGTGTCCACTTCACTTTTTTTTTTTTTTTTTTTTTTTGTGTATCACATGCGAACCTATTCACTTCTATGGGTCCACAAAAAATGTGGCCATTCTGCAAATTATAGACCATGTTAGGGTAATTTATGAGTGGTTTCTCTTATGTAAGCTCCACAAAGTGACTTCATAACTGAACTGGTCATTAAAAAAAAAGGGGGTTTTGAAAATTTTCTTGAAAAATCCTAAGCCTTCTAATGTCCTAAAAACTAAATAATACAAAATGATGCCAGCATAAAGTAGACATATGGTGAAGGATAAGTAATAACTATTTTAGGTAAACGGTATCAACTCAAATCAAGTTCGCCACTATCAGGAATTTCAATGTGTCAAGAGAAAACATTCTCAGAATCAGATCAGTGAAAGCGTTCCAAAGTTAGCAAATGGCACTTATCATGTAAACAAAGTTAAAAGGGTTTTCCGAGATTTTAATACTGATGACCGCTCTTTTGGATAGGTCATCACTGGTCAGTGGGGGTCTGACACTCGGGGACCCACGTCGATCAGCTGTTTGAGAAGACATTGGCGCCTGTGAGCGCCTCGGCTTTCTCCATGCTCTCCAAGCACATTGCCGTACGTTGTATAGTGGCTGTGCTTGGTACCATAGCTCAGCCCTATTCACTTAATGGGGCTGAACTGATGAACGTGATGTCACACTGCCTAGGGAAAGCCGTGATTAGGCCACGTAATGTATTGTGATTGTCTATATTGCCTCCTTGGTTGGCTCGATTCATTTTTCCATTTCATTATACACTGCTCGTATCCAGGGGTTACGGCTACCACTGCACCGCAGATATAAGGTGTCTGGGATGGAAGCTGCTGCACATGCGTACCTATGAGCGCTCCCATGGTCCCGGCCACTAGAGAGGCCAACGCTTTTTCCTATGTGTAAGCATGGCCACCGCTGCTGGATTGTAGGGTGACATGTTTGTTCATTAGAATCAGGTAGTGTCTACCAAATGTCATGGGGCCGGCACGCTGACTATTTGATTGCATTTACCTGTTTCCTATGCCCTCCCCCTAGGCTTATGCAGTACAGTGTATTACACTGTCAGGGCGCTGTCTCTAGCACAGCATGTCTGGCAGTCATTGAGGGCAGGCCAGGAGACCTTCATTAGTCCCCCGGGTGCCATAGTCTTGTTTGCGGCAGTGCTGATGCCTGAGAGAGGGAGACCCCTCCCTCTTAATCACTTAGATGCTGCATTTGCTATTGACAGCAGCATCTAACGCAGGGATCAGCAACCTCCTGCACTCCAGCTGTTCTGAAACTACAACTCCCAGAATCCTCCTTTCACTTCTACGGGAGTTACAAGAACAGCCAAAGAATTGTGCATGCTGTTTGTAGTTTCACAACAGCTGGAGTGCTGAAGGTTGCTGATCCCTGATCTAAGGGGTTGCTGGCCAATCTGCGCCATTCCGGCAGGAGTCGAGTTCCTGCTCTTCAGTGTACAGGAGACCCAGCCAACATTAAGATTAGGCCTAGTCTAAGGCCTGTTATTAAAACATCAGCTGTAACAAACAGGTTAAAATTTTGATATTGCAAAAAAACTCCAAAAACCTTTCTTTGAGACATGCATGCCTTGATTTACTTTCATACATATCCTTTGTACAGCTCATGCACACGATCGTTGGATGTCAGATCCTCAAAACATGGATACCGTCTGTATGCATTTTGCAGAACGGAAGTGCCGTCTCCTAATGGAACAGTCCTATCGTCCTCCGTAACGACAATAATAGGACGTGTTCTATTTTTTTGCAGAACAGCCATGTGGACATACAGACACGGAAAGCACATTTTGCCCCATTGAAGTGAATGGTTTTGCATACAGGCTGCAAAAAAGCAGCACGGACACAGGAAAAATATAAGTTCATGTGCATGAGCCCTTATTGTATCCCCCTAAGAAATGTGTGTAATTACATGCCTTTATATGTTTGTGGATTTTTTTTTTTTAAACATTAGTAGTTGCATAAAGGTGTGACTGTATTCCTGTTCCCATACACTGTGAGCTAAGGCTGCGGCCTTGTTGTTTCTATGGTAACCTGGATTGAAATAGCTTAGATATAATAAGGAGCTTTAGAGCCTGCGGGAGGAAATGCCACCCGTGATGGTGGTTTGAATCACATGTCTGATCAATCTCTAGTCTTCATAATTGTATTTTTTGAGTGTTTTTGTAAACATCCATCATTAACCATTTATTACCCACAAGTAGAAAACTAGGGATAGTAAAATGCATTTAGAATAGAAAAACATAATTTGAATCATTTGTTGGAAGTATTACTTTTCTTATATTTTACTTTCAGTTTTTAGTCATTTTTAGGCATACTGTGTCTATTGTAGTGAATAACACTGAATCACAGAACACCAGAGCTAGACATCAGACCCTTCTTCAGGTGTAGCGCTAGTCGTCCGTTACATAAGTTTCCTGGACTGGCATGGAGTGCTTGTGGTAGGGGAACTGCTTGATGACCTCGTTGTTCTCTGGTTTTACAAGTAAGGGCTCCATGCCCATGCTGCAGACTACAAATAGCGGTCCACAACGCAAGGGCACTGGCCATCTGCACTCTGTGCTGCAGATGCGTAACCATTGACTTGAATGGGTCAGTGATCTGCAAGATATGGCTAATGTTAGAACATGGAGCATGGAGTGCACACGGCCAGTTTCCATATATATATATTTTTTTTAGTTCACTAAAAATAATGTGATGTTCTTATTCTGCGCATCAGTGTGATTATGGCAATACCAAATGTATGTAGTTTTTGTTTTGCCAGAGTGGAGCTCCAGCAGTAGGAAAAGTAGCTAACTGGAGGGGGGAGGGCTGCTTTAGATGCTGCCACCTCCTGAGTGGTAGCAGCTAGAAACATGCAACTGATTTTGTTTGAAAGCAGACATTCCAAGCTTTTAGACAATACCAAAATGACAGCAATATGTTCAGGACAGAGAAAGACATCACTGATAGAAATCGGGATGCTGTGAATGCAGCTGAAAATGAAAGTAAAAACAGGTTTTACTCGCGGTTATTCCCGTCTCGATCTCTAAGGCCCCTTTCACACGAGCGTGTCCGGATTTAGTCCGGATGCGCTCAGTGTGGTTGCGGAAAATCCGCAGCAATCCGGACACAATAGCAGTCAGTTTTGACTGCGATTGCGTTCGGCGTTTCAGTGTTTTCCGCGCGGGTGCAATGCGTTTTGCACGCGCGTGGAAAATCACTGAATGTTTACAAACATTGCCAGTGATTTTATTATTTTCCGTTCTAACGTTGTTAGAACGGAAAATAATAGCATTCTGAATATCAGAATGCAAAGTAAAATGGGTGTAAAGTGTTTAAAAATAATAAAATAAACTTACCTTATCCATTTGATCGCGTAGTCGGCATCTTCTTCTTCTTTCTCGATCAAGGACCTGCGAAATGACCTTCGGTGATGTCATCACGCTGGTCACGTGACCAGCGTGATGACATCACCAAAGGTCCTTCGGCAGGTCCTTGATCGAGAAAGAAGAAGAAGATGCCGACTACGCGATCAAATGGATAAGGTAAGTTTATTTTATTATTTTTAAACACTTTACACTCATTTTACTTTGCATTCTGATATTCAGAATGCTATTATTTTCCGTTCTAACAACGTTAGAACGGAAAATAATAAATAGAAGTAGGGTCCGGGTGCAGAAACCATTGCGTGAAAAACGCATTGCACCCGCACTTGTGTGCGGATGCAATGCGATTTTCACGCACACCCATTCACTTCAATGGGGCCCTGCGTTGCGTGCAAAACGCAGAATATAGAGCATGCTGCGTTTTGCACGCAACGCTGGAGTGATGCGTGGAAAACCACGCTCATGTGCACAGCCCCATTGAAATGAATGGGTCCGGATTCAGTGCGGGTGCAATGCGTTCACATCACGCATTGCACCCGCGCGGAAATCACGCCCGTGTGAAAGGGGCCTAACAATGATTTCTCCTCTGTTGCTTGGACTTTAGCTGTCATTCTGGTCTTGTATGACAGTCAGCTTTCATACTAGACCAGTTGCATGTTTCTAGCTGCTACCATTGAGGAGATATCACCATCTAAAGCAGCCCTCCCCCCTCCAGTTAGCTACTTTTCACACTTTCCGAGCTGGACTCGGTCAAAACAGTTAGGTGGTTAAACGGGTTTTCCGGGAGTTAACCTATCCTGAGGATAGGTCATCGGTGTCTGATCGGTGGGGATCCAACACCCCCGCTAATCAGCTGTTTGAGAGGCCTTCTCTCAGCTCACCAAGCGCAGCACCATAGATTGTACAGCAGCTGTGCTTGGTATTGCGCTCAGCCCCATTCACTTCTATGGGGCAGAGCCGCTCTTAGGCCACGTGACCAATAAACGTGACGTCACAGGCCTAGGAAAAGCTGAGAGAAGGCCTCGGCGCTCACGGGAGCGCTGGTGCCTTCTCAAACAGCTGATCGGCGGGAGTCCCGGGTGCCCTACCGATCAGATACTGATGACCTATCCTGAGGATAGGTCATCAGTAGTTAACTCCCAGAAAACCCCCTTAACACCCATACCTTTTTATTATATTTCAATCTACAGTGTTGTGTGAGGGCTTGGGTACCATTTTGGGGTACATGACTTTTATTTTTTCTGTTACTGCGATCACAGCACAGGAAAATATTTTTATATTGCATAGTTCTGACATATTTGGACGAGGTGATGCCAATTGTAATTATTTAATTGGGGTGATCATAGTTGCCTGTTCCCAACTACTGGGTTTGCGCTCCCAGGTCGGCTCTCCCTGTAGCGCTTAAAGGGAATCTGTCACCAGTGACCGTATGTATTCCGTGTCTGTATAAAAACGGAACGGAAGACATACGGAATGTCTTCTGTAGTGTTCCGCATTTTTGCGGACCCATTGACTTTTAATGGGGTTACGGACGTGTTTTGCGGCCAAGTATAGGACATGTTTCATTTTTTTTGTGGGCGAACTTCCGTAATATATCTCCTATGGAAAAATGAATGGGTCTGTATGGTTCCGCTTCTTATCCGCAAAAATGCGGATAAGATACGGAAATTAACATACGGTCGTGTGAATGGGGCCTAACTTAGGCTACTTTCACACTAGCGTTAGCACGGATCCGGCACCTAAAGGGTGCCGACGGATCCGTGCTAACGCTATACATGTGTGGAGCCGGAGCAGCGCTCCGGCCCCACACATGACACACATTAAAACAACACACAGACTACATACAAACAAACATACAGACATACATACAAACATACAGACATACATACATACTCACATACTCCCGGGACGCCGGCAGAACGTCTTCACGCGCCTCCTGCGCGCAGTGATGACGATTCCCCACAGCGCCCTCTGCTGGGCCGCAGTGGGGAAATGTCATCGCAGCGCGCAGGAGGCGCGTGAAGACGTTCTGCCGGCGTCCGGGAGTATGTGAGTATGTATGTATGTATGTCTGTATGTCTGTATGTTTGTATGTATGTTTGTTTGTATGTCTGTGTGTATGTATGCCGGATCCGGAATGACCCCCCATTGGAAATCAATGGAGGACAGATCCGGATTACTGGTGTGTCCACACCAAACGGATCCGTCCCCATTGACTTGCATTGGGGGTCATTCCGGATCCGTCTTGGTGCGGATGCCTGGACCGGAGAGCAAACCGCAGCATGCTGCGGTTTGTCCTCCGGTCTGAAGACGGAACGGAATGCTTTCAGGAGCATTCCGTTGTCTTCAGTTCAGTTTTGTCCCCATTGACAATGAATGGGGACAAAACTGAAGCGTTTTTTTCCGGTATTGAGCCCCTATAACGGAACTCAATACCGGAATTTAAAAACGCTAGTGTGAAAGTAGCCTAAGGGTAACATAAACTAGTGACCGATCCCCTTGGCAAAATGCTGGAGCACTTTCTTTACCTGACACAGCCATTCTGCCAAAATCTCAGCTGCAGTGCATAATGAGGAGTCCCGAATATTGATGAGCTCATGACTCTTCCCACCTACCTGCTGCTGATTCATATGTTAAAAAAAAAAAAAGTCAGCAAATGGGCGGGAAGAGTCATGAGCTCATGAATATGAGGACTCCTTGACATGTGCTGGAGCGGTTAGAACCTAGCAGCATAAAACTGGTGACAGATTCCCTTTAACCCCTTCCCGACCAACGCCGTGGGGACATGACGCCCGTGCGGCGTGCGTCATGGCCGGCAAGTCTCTGCTGTTTCTAACAGCAGAGACTTGCCACTACTTACCGCCATCGGCAGCGTCTTCTTGGGCCTTCTGATGCCGTGATCACGTGCATCAGGATGCGTCTGAACCTGGAAGCGTAGTGGCCAATCGGGGTGTCTGTACACCATATGAAAACTGTAATCCAAGCTGGTGAGGATTAGTTTTCAAACTGCAATTCTTATTCTGGCCACTAGATGGCAGGCCAGGATAAGAAATGAGCAATTTTTGGATTTATCTCCATCTAGTAAATCCCTGATTGCTCATAAAGAAAAAAAAACCACAATATATTAGCTCATATTTGAGCTTAAAAATAATCATAAAAAAATGTAAAAAAATATATAATAAATAAAAAATATATAAAAGTTCAAATCAACCCCCCCCCTTTCCGTATAATTAAAAAATAAATACCTAAATAATAAATATAGACATCATGGGTATCACCGTGACCGAAAACGCCCGTACTTTTAAAATATAAAAAAAAAAATTCCAATACGGCAAATTGTGTGGCGGAAAAAAGCGTCCAAATGGCGATTCGCAGTTTTTGTCGCTTTTTTTTTTTCTAAAAAAATTAAATAAAAAGTGATCAAAAAGTCATACACACCCCAGAATGGTATCAATAAAAACTTCAGATCGCCCCGCAAAAAATGAGCCCCCATACAGCTCCGTACACATAAATACCAAAAAGTTATAGGGGTCAAGATATGACAAAAAAAAAAAAAAAAAAGGCCAACTTTATAATTATTTTATTACTATCAAAACGCAGGAAAAACTATACATATTAGGTATCGCCGGATTCGTACTGACCAGTAGAATGAAATTAACTGGTCAGTTTTAATGAACATCGAACGCCGTAAATAAAAAAACCAGGAAAACTGTAGCGGAATTGTGCTTTTTTTGCAATTTCACCCGATTTGGAATTTTTTTTCCCGCTTCCCACTACATCATATGCAATATTAAATGGTGGCGTTTGAAATTACAACTTGCCCCGCAAAAAACAAGCCCTCATACAGCTACGTGAACAGAAAAATAAAAAAGTTATGGCAGTATGAAGGCAAGGAGCGCAAAACGAAAACGCAAAAAACGAAAAAAACCTCCGGGGGGTGAAGGGGTTAAATTAACGAGGGGGACATGTGACCGTTGCAGCCAATCACAGACTGCAGCAGGGACCTGGGTGCTATCTTGCCTATATGTATTTATTTAGGGTGCTATCGCGTGTGTGTATATATATATATATATATATATATATATATATATATATATATATATATATATATATATATATATATATATATATAAAATATTCAGCAAGCCTTTCATACAGTACAATGGCGTACACGGGAGTCGACTTGTATAATCCCAGACGCTGTACCTGTCCCTATTTTCAGTCTGCACGTTACCAATAAAGCTAGGTGAAGGGGGAGAAAGTGCGACTTTAGGGAAGATACAGGAAGTGATGTCAGAGGATGGCCGTGATGTGTGTGCAACTGATGAGAAAGAGCTAGAGAGCAGAGGAGGACTTGCAGGTATCGCTGGAGAGGGGCACCGAGAACATGGACGGCCGCACTGACTGCACACTGAGGTGCCGACAGAACGCGTGCAGTGGCGCTGCCTCGTCATCCGCCATTGCGGCTGGATACTGCGGGGCACAGTGCTGAACAATACGCCGCCGCCAGCAGCCCTGTGTGCTGCACTACGCATCCATTTTCACCAACAACGTGACGTTAGCTGCGGGCGCTGTACTCGGCAGGGAGTGATCTGGTGGACGCTCCCAGCACGTACATTATCCTGGCAGAAGGCGAATGCTTAGTCATTAGAGATGGGAGCGTAATGCTGAGACGGCACCCAGGAGTCAAGAGCCTCCTGTGTGTACGTGGGTTTATTTACAGACCATAGTCTTCCCATAGCCCGGGCTCCTTTTAGGAGGCCCATCTCCTCCGAGAACAAAAGCATCCAAACACCACAGGACCTGACGTTTGCCACTGGGGGAGTGCCTGGCTGGTGTCAGTCTTTCATAGTGGTTTCTATTCTAAACAGATCCATGACAGAAGTGTGAACAGAGCCTGTTTGCTAAAGGTCACTTGGCGACGTTGCCCTAATGAAGAGGTTCTAAATGTATGGATACAATGGATTTCAATGGAGCTTGTGCACAATTGTGGACAAGAATAGACATTTTCTATGATAGTGGGGGCTATGTGCGGTCCACAAATTGTGGAACGCACATGGCCCGGTATCCGTGTTTTGCAAATTCACACGGTTGTGTGAATGCGCCCTTCGGGTGTAACAAATTTAAACTACTATGCGTAAAATAAAACCTGGAGTGCTGCTTTAATCAGGTGAGCCACAGCTACGTGTCTGTGCAAGCAGTTTGATAGGGAGGTCACAAGTCACAGATTCCCTTTAAAGAGGACCTGTCACCACCAAATGCAATGCAGCCTGACAGCACCACATTGAGGGAAAAGATTCAGTAAAACTTGTAATTTATACATTTATATCTTTTGCTTTTTTCCACTTCCTGTGAACAGCTATTGGTACAGGAGTAAATGTAATAAAATAAATAACTGAATTGTGAACTAGGCCTAACATGGTGCTTTCAGATTACATTGCATTTTGTGGTGACAGTTCCTCTTTAAAGAGGGCCTTTCACCACTCCTGACATGCCTGATTTAATAACTTCATGCATTCCCCATGTAATAACAATTCTGTAACATCTATTCTTATGTCTGTATATTGTGCCATTACTTTATTATTTCTACTAGAAGCTATGAATGAATTGCTAGCAGTCTGCAGTAAGGGTACAGAGGGGAGGAAACAAGTTGGGGGTGTGTACCTGCGCAGACTCACTCTATCCAGTCAGTGCTGCCATGTTCAGACTGTGCAGGTACACCCCCCAACTTGTTCCCTCCCCTCTGTTCCTTTATTGCAGACTGCTAGCATTTCATTCATAGCTTCTAGTAAAAATAATAAAGTAATGGCACAATATACAGACATAAGAATAGATGCTTCAGACTTGTTATTACATGGGGAATGCATGAAGCTATTAAATCAGGCATGTCAGGAGTGGTGAAAGGTCCTCTTTAAAGGGCATCTGTCAGCGGATTTGTACTTATGACACTGGCTGACTTGTTACATGTGCGCTTGGCAGCTGAAAGCAGTTGTGTTGGTCCCATGTTCATACATGCCTGCATTACTGAGAAAAATTGTGTTATATATGCAAATGAGCCTCTAGGAGCAATTGGTCTCTGCAACTAACGAATCCCCTGCACTTTGACTGTAGGAGTCATAACCAGGTGTTTTCACAGTCTGACCCTGTCAAGCAATGGCTTGGCAGTTGCAGAGAGAACTCTAGTCTCTAGGTGCAATGCACCTCCCCCGTTGCTCCTAGAGGCCAATTTGCATATATTAAAACATTATTTTTCTTAGTAATGCAGACACATATGAACATGGGACCAACACAGATGTCTTCAGCTGCCAAGTCAACATGCAACAGGTCAGCCAGTGTCATAAGTACAAATCTCCTGACAGAAGCCCATTAAGACCTCATGAAGATGGCGCTATCCAGTTTCTGGTAAGTTAAAAATGGATCCCATCAATTGAAAAGGGCTGTTCGCATCTGCACATATGGACAAGAATATGACCTACCCTGAAATTTGTGGATCGGTTACAAGAAAAAAAAAAACCTGATGTGTACATATCCCAATGGAAATGAACGTCAGTGTGCGATCCATGAAAAGAGTATTGTTGTGTGCATGAGGCTATAAAGGGGTTGTGCCTCATTGGAAACTTTTCCCCTAGCCATAGGATAGATGTTAACTGATCAGGGGGTGCGACTGCTTGAGGAGTGGCAGGCTGAGAATGCGCTTTTCATTCTCTATGGGACTGGCAGAAATAGCCAAGCACTGTACTATGTATCTCCAGCAGCGCATGCTCAAGCCGCTGCTCCCTGAGCACAGAGACATGGGACCCATGTTCTGAGGATCAGTGGGGTTCCAGCGGTCTGACCCCGCCCCCACAAAGAGCAGTTATTCATATCCTTTGGATTGGGCCTAACTTTCAAACTTGGCACACCCCTTTAGTGCTAGCCTCCAATCTCCCCCTTCTAATATGAATTCTAGCTATAGCAGGAGTCATATAAGCAGAGCCACGAGATGGCTCTGAACCTGGGACATACACAATTGAGTCATGTTACGATGTGCAGCAGAGGACTGGGAGTGACTCAGTAAGGTCCTGGTAGGTTGTCACAGGTATCTGGAACTATGCTGACTGCAGTGCATCCCACAGCTGCTGAAAGGATCCATAGAGCGTTCAAGCGTTCAGTCTTTCACAAGAATCAGGAGTAGGGTAGCGTGGTAGGAGACCACGTGTGGATAACTGCACAGCTCTGCAGTTATCCACACGTGGTCTCCTACTACGCTACCCTACTCCTGATTCTTGCGAAAGACTGAAGAAGGTCATATTGGACCGAAACGTCTCACAGATTCGCAGATAATTTACAGATTTGTAGATGATACTACAACCACGTATTAATGGAATTGAGCTGAACTTAAACTCAATATAAAAGAGTATATTAATTAAATCCTTAAGAGCAACTATAGAAGAGAGTGCGTGATTTTTGATTATTGTAGTTTTACAACAGCTGGGGGGCCGCAGGTTTGGCTTCACTGCAGTAGAGAATGAAGAGAGCACCTGAATTTTACATTTTGCTCCCCTGTCCCCAAGTTGTGGTTGTTGTAAGCCATATCCAGTATGGTACCATTTATGTAGCTGCTTAAAGTCTTGTGTGTATTGTAAATGCAAAAGTCTGTGAGGGGCAGCTCCGACCACTGACTTCAGAGTACTCTTTTCCTGTACAGTAATGTGCAGCTAGTTTTGTTTAATGCCTGTAGTGTCCAGAGAAATTAAACACGTGCTCTATACAATATAGGCATCAAAAAGTATTCCCCTCTAAACATTGTGGTCTCATGTGGGGCATAATGTCCAAATCATACACTTACCTATTGGAATGTTGTTTCAAAAGTCCCTCCTTTTCTCTGATGCATTTTATATCAACTTTGTTTACTGCTCGTTACCAGTGGTTATGGCCACAGCCGTTTTAACAGTGGTGACCGTGCTTACACAGTGTGGTCTCTTCATGCCTTCATTCTGGGGTCTCAGGAGCGGACATACGCAGCAGCACCTGGCCACCTCTCTGCATGTAACAGCTCCAGAGCATGAGCAGCAGCCCTGGAACTGCTGAAAGTGACTATGGATCGAAAGCAGTTGCTGAGTAAGGCTACTTTCACACTAGCGTTTTATAATTCCGGTATTGAGTTCTGTCATAGGGGCTCAATACCGGAATAAAACGCTTCAGTTTTGTCCCCATTCATTGTCAATGGGGACAAAACTGAACTGAAGACAACGGAATGCTCCTAAAAGCATTCCGTTCCATCTTCAGACCGGAGAGCAAACCGCAGCATGCTGCGGTTTGCTTTCCGGTCCAGGCATCCGCACCAAGACGGATCCGTTTGGTGTGACACAATGGTGAATGGATCCATCCTCCATTGACTTTCAATGGAGTTAATGACTGATCGTCACCTGCACACATACAGACATACAGACATACAGACATACAGACATGCACATAAACATACACAGACATATACACAGACAAATACACATACATACTTACATGCTCCCGGCAGGTCTCCACAGCACAGGAGGAGCAGGACGGCGCACACATAGGACGATTCCACCTGGAGCCCAGCAGAGGGCGCTGTGGGGAATCATCCTATGTGCGCTGTCCTGCTCCTCCTGCACTGTGGAGACCTGCCGGGAGCATGTAAGTATGTCTGTGTATTTGTCTGTGTGTATGTACTGTGTGACGTGTGGGGCCGGAGAACGGTTCCGGCCCCACACATGTCCCTGCGGCAGCACGGATCCGGTGGCACCCTTCACCTGCCGGATCCGTGCTGCTGCTAGTGTAAAAGAGGCCTAAAACCGTGATTAGTGGCAGCAAATCAAGTGGCTATAGACATTGATCTATGCTAAACTACTTTATTGTGATGGGATGGGGTTGACATATGCTACTATATTAGGCTTGAGTAACATAGAACTTGCTTAAAGGCAGGATGGAGGAGGGGGATCACATCTGAAAGAGAGAAGTTCTGTCGTTGTTGAACTGGGGGATCGTAGCAGCCCCTCCCCGTAGCTGGGTGTCATGATCTGAGAAAGGACAGACACTGCTGATGCTACTAATGAAAGTTGCTATTAGCAGCACGCTCATACAGCAAGTATACCTTGCCTACTATGCCAGTCACACAGGAGGTTCCCTCTCCCACCCAGCAGATTCAGGAAGTACAAGTGAAAGAGTAGAATGTCACAAACCCTTTAAAAGAGTTTTCCAAGATTTTACAATTGATGACCTATCCTCCGACACACATGACCCTGTTGATCAGCTGTTTGAGAAGGCAGTAGCGCTGTAGCCTTTTCTCGGCTCATCAAGCACCGTTCTATACATTGTGTAGAGGTTGTTCATGATATTGCAGCCCAGCCCTGTTCATTTCACATGACATAACTTGGCAAAGCTGTGAGAAGGCTGTGGCACTACTACGAATGCCTCAAACAGCTGATCAGCAGGAATCGGCACCCATACGTTAAACAAAAAAAATCTTAGAAAACCCCTTTAAAGATAATGGAGCTCCCTACTACCGTGGATACCCTTAGAGCCGTGCTGCTTTCAAAATTACACTGTATTAGTACGTTATTAAATTTTATTTGCAAAATAACTTTTTTTTCTTTCTCCTGGACAACCATTTTAGCCATTTCTGAAATAATACTTAATAGCCTGTATTGCCTTGCAAAATTAGTTGTATAATGTATTTTTGTCTATTTGTTTTGTAGGAAGGAAGAACTTGGCACCATGCAGTCCTTCCGGGAGCAGAGTAACTACCATGGAAACCCCTCATCTTATCCACCAGAAACTCATGGACCTTCAAGGTTGGAAGAATACAGCCCCCGACAACAGGCTCAGATATTCCAAGGCAGCTATGGAGGACGCAGAGCTGGGACAGCCACTCCTACTGCTGTAGCTCCAGGAGAAAATTCTAATCTGCAAAATTATCAAGCTTACCGCAAAGATTCAGGTGACTTCTATTACCTAAGCAACAAAGAAGCAGGCACCCCAGGGGGGCAGACACAGCAGCGCCGACTGCCTGGTCCCGTGCAAAGTTATGGTGCATCCCAAGGAAATAGCAGTACCAGTAGCACAGGCTTCAGCAGTCACTATGGGAGAGAGGGTCACCACAGCCAATTTGCAGGACAGCATTCTTCTTCAGCTAGTCTTTCTCAGTACTCACAGGATTTTCCTGGGTCCTTCTCTCCAGGTAGTGGACAATATTCACCACATGTTTCAAGTCAGCAGCTTAGACATCAACTTTATCAGTCACATCAACCTATTTCTCAAGCTGGTAATCCACCTGCATCCACAGGAACCTCACATCTACAGCAGATTCAGCGTTCTGCCAATCTGAACTCTCCTTCGGGATATCCCCTTCGAATGGGACAGTTTGCTCAACATTATCAGTCTTCACCAGGGTCATCATCTAGTTCTTATCCTCCTCAGAGATTTGGACAATCGGGAACAAACTATGAAGGCTACAGCCCTGGTGGTACCAGCTCTCCATATGAGAGTCATATGTCTGCATCCTCCTATGGGACTCAACAAGGATATAGTACTTATACCAGCCAGCACTTAAAAACCTTTGAGGCAGCCAAGTTGCCTCAAGGAGGGAGTCAAGGACAGCAGCAACAAAACCCTTCTCATTTAATGCAGTACTCAAACTCCTCTAAATTACTTACTCAAAATCAGACTGGACAGTATAATCAATCTGAAGTTCCTGTACGATCACCTATGCAGTTCCAGCAGAACTTTAGCCCCATCTCAAATCCTTCTCCAGCTGCTTCTGTAGTACAGTCTCCAAGTTGCAGCTCCACACCATCCCCACTGATGACCAGTGGTGAAAACATTCAGTGTGGTCAAGGAAATGTTCCACTTCAATCCAGAAACCGTATATTGTCAGTGATGCCGCAATTAAGTCCTAACACACAAATCTCAAGTTTTAAAGGTTATGGTGTAGACGGTCCACATGAAAAGCGTTTAACAGATCCAGGTCTAAGTAGTCTTAGTGCACTCAGCAGCCAGGTTGCTAACTTGCCTAATACAGTTCAACATATGTTGCTTTCTGATGCTTTAGCACCTCACAAAAAGAGTGGTAAACGGACTTCTCGGAAAACTGATAGCTGTGCCAATTCTGAAACATCATCCCAAGCTGAAGAGCAGCTGAAATCCCCAATGGCAGAGTCATTGGATGGCAGCTGTTCTAGTAGTTCAGGTGATCCAGGTGAAAGAGTAAGACAGCTAAGTGGCCAGAGCACCAGCTCAGAAGCAGGTTACAAAGGACCTCCATCAGAAAAACAACCTTCACCTGTCCACACTTGGCAGACTGAACCTTCAGGAAAGACTGTAGTTCAAGATATTGATACAGTGCCTGAACCAGCAGAAACCTTTCAGGAAATGTCAAAGCCAAGTGAAAAGTCAGTTGGAGTTATTGTTTCAACAGAAACTGTGGCAAATAGAGCAGAGAAAGTAGTTGATGAGGCTCCAACACTCATTACTAATGATGATGAACCAACCCCAGAGCCTGATTTGCCTGAAACTGGAAAAGAAGAAGATACCAAGACTTGTCAGAATGCCCAGAATGGAGAACCTAATATGGTTGATGCTGGCTCTAATACAATAGTTAATGTACCCCTAATAGAAACTGATAAATCTCCTGTAGAAGCTGGATTTGGATTTAAGGAAGCACCCTCTAATTCTCAAAATACTTCAAGTGTGCCGCAACAACCTAAAAATTCAGATACAGGGACATTTGGGGGACAGAGCGATCGGAAAACGGGAAGAAATGATAAGTATCCAAGCCTTTTGCAGGAAGTCCTTCAAGGGCACCATCAACAAGAAAGAAGATATGTAAGAAATGCACAAGAGCAGCCTTCAGTTACTGAAAGTCCTGAGGTACCATTAAGGCCCAATGTTCTTATGAGTCAGGCCAATGACCAACCTAATCGCAGCATACTTGGAAAGACTTTAGCACCACATTTAGAATCCTCACTTTGGGGACAGTGGGATAGGAAGCCTACATCAGAAGTCAAACAGATCAATTTGGCAGATTATTCTAACACCAGAAAGTATGAGGGCGAAACTCCTGCTTCCTGTCATGAACCCAGTGGTGGTCCTTCAGAAAGAAGATCTGTTATTTGTGACATCTCCCCACTTAGGCAGCTTGTGCGTGATCCAGTTAGCTCGCATCATGCTACATCTAGTCAAGACAGATCACAAGATAGTAGAGCTGGACAGTCTGTTATTTTGCCTAGCGGAATGTTGTCTTTGGAAAAGTCCAGTAGCCAAAGTGGAGTTGCTAAGGTAGAAGATAATGAGCCGTCAAAGATGGTCAGAAAACGAACAGGGGAACAATGTATCCCATACAGCTCTAAAGAATCCCCCAGAGGAAATGCAAGTCCACGATCCATGACTTATGACTCCAACCAAGATTATAGCTCACATGGACGTTCATCTAATCCCAAAAGAGGCACTGGGAGAGTAGGATCTCGAGGAAGATCACCTGCACAGTCTCAAGATCTTAGCGATAAGTTAAAGTTGTCTCCAGGAAGAAGTCGTGGCTCATCAGAAATTCATCACATGACTCCAGCAATGAGTCTTTCAGAGCGGGCAAGCAGAGAGGCTTTGTACTCTGCTTTTTTTCAGAATGCTGATAATTCTTCCCTTGGTTTTCATACTAACTCAAGATCAAGTTCTTATGGGGAGCCTCATCCATCATTTACATCTTCTTTGCATTACAAAAGACAGATGTACCAGCAGGAGGAATACAAAGAATGGTTGGGAAGCTCTGCTCAAGCTATACTTTCAGCGTCACAGCATCGTCAGGATTTACAGAGAAAAAGCCCAAGACAGGAGCCCTTTCATGGTCGAAGTCCTGGAAGGAGTGAAATTGAAGGGTTAGCATATAGCCAACCAGGTTCATTTCATGAATCCACCAATATAGACTTCAGCCGCCAAATACGTATGAGTGAAACTACTTCCACTTTAACAGCTGGGGACTTCAAACGAAGTAGTCAAAAAACTCCTCCAGGAGACTCTATAGGTTGGCATCTAGGACGACAGTCTTCTCCTGTAAAGAAAGCTGGATCTCCAGCTAGTGCAAATCAAAAGCCATTCAGCCCCATTAGTGATTCTGAAACACTTGTTCCTAGACAAAGTGAACCAACTGAACTTTCTAAATCTGGGTGTAATGCTCATCGTCCGTTAGGACCTGAAGAATCATCACACCATAACCCCTTAATTATGAGAAGAAAAGTACGGTCTTTCATCTCCCCCATTCCAAGCAAGAGGCAGCTATCTGAGGACAAAACACATCCTGTTGTTACCTCTTCGAAAGAAAGTTCTGACAGAACACTTGCATCACACATTCGATCACCGAGGGGAAATGAAAATGACTTTTTATCCATCACAGAAGAACAATCCAAATCTGGCCCTGTGCAGAAGAGCCCCACTACAGTGACTCTTTCAAGTCCAACCAAAATAAAAATTCTCCCTCCCCGCAAAGGTAGGGGTCTTAAGTTGGAAGCTATTGTGCAGAAAATTACATCTCCTAATGTTCGGCGGGCTACCGCACCAAGTAGCTCAGAGAGTGTTGAGCCTGTAACACTTGATGATATATTATCTCTCAAGGCTAGGGGTTCTGAGGTCGGGGGTTGTTCCATGGAAGAGACAGCTGAAAGAACAGTGGATCCTGTGCCAGACATTTCTAACAATGAGGTTTTAAAAATTCAAAACCTTTCACCAAAGTCTTTTGAAGTTTGGCCTGGTAATGATGACAAACAGATTAAAAAGGAAATTGATGAACAATTTATGGAAACCAAAGACCTCCCACAATCTGTATCTCTATTACAGCAATCCTCCAACCATTATTTGGAAACAAGGGGAAACTCTCCAGCTTTGGAACAAAAATGTTCTTTGCCACAGCTTCAACCTCGTGAGATGCCTGATAAAGAGAAGGTAGTTAATGCACCATGCCCTGTTGCCCCCAAAAAAGCCATAATACCTCCAAAAGGATATTTTCCATCTGGCAAAAAGAAAGGTCGTCCTATTGGCAGTGTCAACAAGCAGAAGAAGCTTCAGCAGCAGCAGCAGCTGCAGCAACAACAGCAGCAGAATGTTCAGCAGCAAGTGCAAGATGAACCGCAGCTTCAGTCCCCTATTTCAACAGGCCTGGCATCTCTTCCTCCTCCCCAACAAACACCTTCAGCATCGGAGCAAGGATTAGAATCTGAACCTAAGCCAAAAAGGAGGCGAAGGGAAAGAAGGAAGCAACCTGGAACTACCAGAAGGAGGAGGGGTAAGCAAGCAGCTCCTATAGTAGCTCCCATAGAACCCGAGATCAAATTAAAATATGCCAGTCAAACCCTTGACAAAACAGAGACCAAACACAAATCCTTTTCCCCTTATATCCATGCGGAAAGCAAGGAGGAATTGGGCTTGTCTTGTGTCATTATCAATGCTGAAGAGGAAGAACAGAGATGGAAAAAAGTAACTTCTGCACGAAAAGATCAAAGATCCACATCTCCACAACCTTCTGAGAGTAAAGCTCTTCCGTCCTCTAGCTTTATGGTCCAGGGGCCAGCTGTCACAGAATCTGCATCAATTGGACACCTTGTCTGCTGTTTCTGTGGAAAATGGGCAAACTACAAGAATCTTGGTGACCTATTTGGTCCTTTTTATACACAGGAATATGCATCTACTCTGTCCAAAAACCCACCCCCCAAAAAGTCATCCGAAACGCCCCAAAAGGTGAAGGTTCGGCATAAAGATACAGTAGATGGTTCGAAGAGTGACTCTGATGAAGAGGAGGAGGAGCCACAGCAAGCCAGGGAACAACGCAGTTTGTCTGCACACCCCCGTTACAAACGCCGAAATCGTTCTGGAGACTGTGCTGCTTCAAGACATGCTGTACCTTCTCGTAGGAAGACCACTGATGCTTGTGAACTGGTCTCTTTGGACTCTAGTGGATCAGTCAATGCAGATGCAGTCCCTGACCAAGGATTTCAGATCCCTCAGCTACCTCTTGTCAACAATGAATTTTGGATGCATGAGGCATGCGTTCTTTGGGCCAATGGTGTCTACTTTGTTTGTGGACGATTGTATGGATTGCAAGAAGCTTTGAATGTTGCCAGAGAAATGGTAAGTGAAGTATTGTTTTATATTGTTTAATGCTAGTATTGTGTTTTGGTATTTTTTTTTTTTTTGTCATAAGAATTTAAAAAATTTAAAAAATAAAATAACAGACATTCATGTGGACATGTACAGAAATAGAGCCAGTATCTACTTTAAAAGACAGAGACAAAAATTGAGGTTAGGACTGAAAAAATACTGGGAGTAAATTTAAAGAGCATTGGGGGCGAGAACATCTCTGTGTAAACCTGGATCTAGAAACCTGACTTGGAGAAACTTTCATCTGAATCCTGCAGCACACTGGGTGAGATTTAGTAATCCTATGAATGGTGTAAGCTTAGGTTGTCTAGACCTGCACCACATTTATCGCATTGGCTCTGGCTAGATGATAAATGTGCTGCATAGCTAGACACCTTTGTCTAAAGCCTGTATTAGACTGGCAGATTTTCTGCGAGATGATTTTGTGATGATCTGGCAGTGTAATACTGCTGCCGATTACCCGATGAACGAGCGAATGCTTGTTAATCGGGCAACTGTGATCTTTCAGCATGCTGTGTAATCACTATCTACTGCTGGCAAATAACTAGACAGTTAATAGAAGCGGTCTCCTCCGCTAGTGGGCAGGCGTTTGCCGGGAAGGAACGCTTTCCTCCTGACAATTGCCTGCAGAATCAGCTGCTGTAATACAGCCTTTACTATTTAGAATTTTAAGTCACAGTTGTAGCACAGTTTTCGTTCTAAAAGATGTATTGGTCCATGACTCATTCCTGTGAAGCAACACCCCTTTTCTGCTAACCTTCACTTCTTCGAGTGAGTTGGAAAAAATTGTAGAAAAGCTATTTGCGCCAATTTAGGGCACTTAGAAAAATTCTAGTCTCGGACACATACATAAATCTGGGCCTCCTTGTTTTTGCATAAATAAAAACAGTTTAACAGACTTCAACATCAACAAACATAGCAGAAGTGGTTTCCAGGGCTCTGTTTTGTGGCCAGGGAGACAAACTTTGAAAGTTAAACCCGTTAATCTTCGATGACATAAATGTATGTCATAGATTGCCTTTCATAGAGGCGCAATGACATACAGTTAGAGGACCTTTCATGCATTTTTTTTTTTTTTTTACAGTAGTTGCATACCGTAACTCGTAGGGCACCCCCCACTGATGCTGCCACCTGTGACCGTTCTTCAAAATGGCGCTCCTGCGCCCCGCTGTGGCCCCTTGTATTTTTCCCGCTCAGTATGTTAATCCTGAGCATCAGTACAGGGAGGAGGAGATGCCCGGGTTTCTCAATTGGCGTCTCCTTCTCCCTGGCTGTGCCGCGATCCAATCACATCGGAGAGCGTCACAGCCAGGGAGAAAAAAACTCCTTGACTGTGACGCTCTCCGATGTGATTGGATCGCGGCACAGCCAGGGAGAAGGAGACGCCCATTGAGAAAACCGGGCGTCTCCTCCTCCCTGTACCGATGCTCAGGATTAACATACTGAGCGGGAAAAATACGGGGGGGCGCAGGAGCGCTATTTTGAAGAACGGTCACGGGTAGCAGCATCAGTGGGGGGTACCCTACGAGTTACGGTATGTAACTACTGTAAAAAAATGCATGAAAGGTCCTCTTTAAAAGGGTTTCACATTTCAACTTTTATTTTTCCTTTTGATATTGCTGTGAGGGTTTTTATTTTTTAGTGGCACCACTTTTACTGAGTACATATAATTTCATTTAGCTTTTATTTATTTTTTTGGGTGGGTGTGTAAAAGCCACCCATTTTTTCCTGTTCAAATAGTAAAGCATCTGCCCCCTTCTGTCAAACATTTTTTCTGTTGCTGTCAGGAATAACCAACCGAATTCTTTCATTAGATATCACACACTAGAGGGCCTAGCTGAAAGGGGACCAAATCCTGGAAACTCCTTTAATGATCTGTAATATAAAGTTACCATGTTCTTGAACCTTTATTGTGAAACCTGTGGGGGGAAAAAAAAAACAAAACTATGCCAAAACGTTTAGTTTTTTTTTATCCTGCCTTTCGTAAAATATAATAAAAAGTGATCAAAAAGTTGTGTACCGCAGTATTGCGCAGACGTAAATAAACAAAATCAATAAATTTTGTTTTTGCCATAATCACACTGACCCACAGAATGAGGTTAAACAGGACCTGACATGTCTGTTAATAGCTTCATGCGTTTCCCATGTAATAATTCTGGAACATCTATTCTTACGGCTCTATATTGTGCCATTCCTTTATTATTTCTACTAGAAGTTATGATAGAATTACTAGTAGCCTTCAGTAAGGGGCACTGGTTGGATAGAGTGAGTCTGTGCAGGTACACCCCCCCCAACTTGTTACCTCCCCTCTGTACCCTTACTGAAGGCAAATGGCAATTCAGTCATGACTTCTAGTAGAAATAATAAAGGAATGGCACAACATACAGACATAAGAATAGATGTTCCAGAATTGTTATCACATGGGGAATGCATGAAGCTATTAAAACAGACATGTCAGGAGCGGTGAAAGGTCCTCTATAACATGCCAGTTAGGGTTGCATCGGGTATTGAACTTTCAATATCCAATTGATACTTTTGCACCCGGATCGATACTGCTTAGTATCTTCTAGAGAACATTGCACATGCCGTCCTTGGTGCGGACCATGTTCTCAGCAGCCGGCACAGTGGAGAAGAAGGGAGTCCCTACCCACTGTGACGTGGCCACCATTGCCATCAATGAGAGAATTAAGGTTAGGGGCCTATGAAGCTGCCGCTGGCCACCAATGACTATAATACTAAGGAGGGTGGGAGGGCTGTTGGCCACTGCGCCAGCAATGAATAGAATTAACCCCTAAATACAAATGTACGTGTCGGGTGCCAGCTGTATCACACAGCCGGCACCTGGCCTCAATGACTGGGTGCGACACCTGAGGGGTTAATTGACAGGGTTCAGCGGGATTGCTGTTCCCGGTAATTCAGGGTGGGTACATTTGTATTTAGGGGTTAATTAATTTCATTGGTGTCCAATAGGTTTCCCCATTTCCCTCAGTATTATATTCGTTGGTGGTGCAGTGGCCACAGGCCCTCCCACCCTAAGTATTTTTTTGGTGGCAGTGGCAACTTCTGATAGGAGTCCCATCAGTTTGGTTACCATGGCAGCCAGGATCCTACTGAAGCCATCCAGGGCAGCAGGGAGAGTGTAACATTCACCCTAATAGATCTTTATTAGGGTGAATAGGACAAAGGTTCTAGCCCCCTAAGGTGGCTAATAGTTATGAAATATTAAAAAAAAAGTTAAAAAACCCACCAAAATATTTTTTAAAGTTTAAGTCCATCCCTTGCCCAAAATATAGAAACAATAAAAAATAAACGTTAGGTATCGCCATGTCCAAAAAAAGTCTACACTATTAAAATGTTAAAGAACTCCCGCAAAAAATGTTATTCTCTGACCTGTTAGAAAGGTGCATGATATAATCTGTAGTGAATGTCATTTTCTTATCAGAGGCTGAAATTGAGAGTTTCCACTCTCTTCTTATTGTAGCTGGGTCATGTGACCAACTCCCTGACCTCCAACTGACCCAGGACAGCAAGCCAGTCACTTCTCTAAATTCCTATGAGACTGAAAGTGAGGCTCCCATAGGAATGTATAGAAAATTAGACTTCCTGTCCACACATAAGGTGCTGTGTGAGTTGGTGGGTCCAATTCCTAGTATGATATAACTGAAAAATTCAGCTACTGGTAAGAAAATGACATTCACTACAGATTACATCATGTACATTTCTAGCAGGACATGGAATAACATTTTTTGCGGGAGTTCTTCTTTAAACAATATCTCCCATGCAGTGAATGCTGTAACAGGAATAAAATATAAACATGCGATTTTACAATTTTTTTAGTCACCTTGTCCCCCCAAAAAAATAGGATAGGACTGTTCTATTATGGGCCAGACGTTCTATAAAATGCTGAATGCACATGGCGCTTTTTTTTTTTTTTTTGGCGTTTTATTTTTCTTCAGCATAGTTTTGAGTATCGCTATACTTTTTTATGGTATCAAAGTCGAATCACATTTTTGGTAGTGCAACAACCCTAATGTTAGTTATACATTGTTCATCCCTCCTCCTAAAAACCTAGAAACTTAATAAAAAAAAGTCATATATAACCTAAAATAATACCAATGAAAACTACAGGTCAGGCTGAGTTCACACTTTAGTTATTTGGTCAGTTATTTGAGCCAAAACCAGAAGTGGCAGCTACACAGATATAAGGTATAATAACAGACCAAATAAGGCCTCTTTCACACGAGCGTCACAGATTCAGTCCGGATGCGTTCAGGGTGCGTTCCGGAAAATCTGCACACATCCGCATGCAATCGCAGTCAGTTTTGAAACGTTCGTTCAGTTTTTTCCGTGCGGGTGCGAAGCGTTTTGCGTTTTTCACGCGCATGATAAAAAACTGAATGTTTACAAACAACATCTCTTAGCAACCATCAGTGAATCACGCATTGCATCCGCACTTATTCGTTATTCACGCAGCCCCATTCACTTCAATGGGGCCAGCGCTGCGTGAAAAATGCAGAATATAGAACATGCTGCGATTTTCACGCAACGGCGAACTGATAAATGAAAAACATCACTCATGTGAAAAGCCCCATTGAAATGAATGGGTCAGGATTCAGTGCGGGTGCAATGCGTTCGCATCACACATTGCACCCGTGTGGAAATCTCGTCCGTGTGAAAGGAGCCTTACTGAAGTGTGAGCTCAGTCCCTTTCTGACTAACCAATCACAGGATAGTTGCTTCAATAGTTTGTTTCAGGCTCTCATCCCCACAGACCCTCAAATTAGGTATGCCCTAGGTGGCCCCTTGTGTGCCCCCCCCCCCCCAGTATTCCTTTACTGTGAGAAGATGGCAGCTGTAAAATACAGCTGACAAGAGAATAGTTTATTAGGCCCAAACTTTCTTTTTCATAAGGGATAACAGAAGAATATCACCTACAACACCCCAATTGTGACTGAAATGCTCTTAGGGCTCAGAAGGGAAGCAGTGACATCTGACATGGAATTTGCTGAAATGGATTTTAAGGGCCATAACTTTTTTTGCGGGACCATCTGTAGTTTTTATTTGCACCATTCTAAGGTATATTTGGTTTCTGGATGCTTTTTCTCATTTTTTGGGGTGATGATTTGGGCAAAAATTTCACCTTATGGTATATATGATATAATTATTTTACACATCTGTTATATTTTACATTGCTGTGTACTAGCATCCATAACATGAGGGCATTATATATATATATAATATATATATATATATATATATATATATACACTCACCGGCCACTTTATTAGGTACACCTGTCCAACTGATCGTTAACACTTAATTTCTAATCAGCCAATCACATGGCGACAACTCAGTGCATTTAGGCATGTAGACATGGTCAAGACAATCTCCTGCAGTTCAAACCGAGCATCAGTATGGGGAAGAAAGGTGATTTGAGTGCCTTTGAACGTGGCATGGTTGTTGGTGCCAGAAGGGCTGGTCTGAGTATTTCAGAAACTGCTGATCTACTGGGATTTTCACGCACAACCATCTCTAGGGTTTACAGAGAATGGTCCGAAAAAGAAAAAACATCCAGTGAGCGGCAGTTCTGTGGGCGGAAATGCCTTGTTGATGCCAGAGGTCAGAGGAGAATGGGCAGACTGGTTCGAGCTGATAGAAAGGCAACAGTGACTCAAATTGCCACCCGTTACAACCAAGGTAGGCAGAAGAGCATCTCTGAACGCACAGTACGTCGAACTTTGAGGCAGATGGGCTACAGCAGCAGAAGACCACACCGGGTGCCACTCCTTTCAGCTAAGAACAGGAAACTGAGGCTACAATTTGCACAAGCTCATCGAAATTGGACAGTAGAAGATTGGAAAACGTTGCCTGGTCTGATGAGTCTCGATTTCTGGTGCGACATTCGGATGGTAGGGTCAGAATTTGGCGTCAACAACATGAAAGCATGGATCCATCCTGCCTTGTATCAACGGTTCAAGCTGGTGGTGGTGGTGTCATGGTGTGGGGAATATTTTCTTGGCACTCTTTGGGCCCCTTGGTACCAATTGAGCATCGTTGCAATGCCACAGCCTACCTGAGTATTGTTGCTGACCATGTCCATCCCTTTATGACCACAATGTACCCAACATCTGATGGCTACTTTCAGCAGGATAATGCGCCATGTCATAAAGCTGGAATCATCTCAGACTGGTTTCTTGAACATGACAATGAGTTCACTGTACTCAAATGGCCTCCACAGTCACCAGATCTCAATCCAATAGAGCATCTTTGGGATGTGGTGGAACGGGAGATTCGCATCATGGATGTGCAGCCGACAAATCTGCGGCAACTGTGTGATGCCATCATGTCAATATGGACCAAAATCTCTGAGGAATGCTTCCAGCACCTTGTTGAATCTATGCCACGAAGAATTGAGGCAGTTCTGAAGGCAAAAGGGGGTCCAACCCGTTACTAGCATGGTGTACCTAATAAAGTGGCCGGTGAGTGTGTGTGTGTGTGTATATATATATATATATATATATATATATATATATATATATATATATATATCTATCTATCTATCCGTATTATTCGCTTTATAAGACGCACCTGATAAGACCCACCCCAGATTTTAGAGTAGGAAAAGAAAAAAAGAACAAAAATATTTCAAACACCCCCCCCTCCCCCCTTCATAAATTTCAGGACATCATATCAGCCCTCCATGTCAGAATCCCATCAGCCCTCCATGTCAGACCTCAGATCAGCCCAGTGTGCCCCCATATCATCCCACTGTGCCCCCATCAGACCTCAGATCAGCCCACTATGCCCCCGTATCAGCCCACTGTGCCCCATCAAACCTCAGATCAGCCCCCATATCACCCCATATCAGCCCACTGTGCCCCAGATATCAGCCCACTCTGCTCCATGAGACCTCAGATCAGCCCACCCAGCCCCATAAGAATAAAATGAAAAACTTTCTCACCTCTCCTGCGCCGTGGCTCCACTCCGGGTCCGGCGCTCCTCTGTCTTCTCCTGCCGGTGCTGCACTGTCACCTGACTGCGTGCAGCGTCAGGTCATAGTGCGTGCACTACGTCCTGATGCTGTACGCGGTCAGGACAGTGCAGAGCTGGCCCGAAGAAGACAGAGGAGCCCCGGACCCGGAGCGGAGCCGCGGCGCAGGAGAGGTGAGAGTTTATTTTATCCTTATGGGGCTGGGTGGGCTGATCTGAGGTCTGATGGGGGTCCTGGCACCTAAGATATACTAGTTAGTAGAGTTGTCACAATACCAAAAATTTGATACCAAGAAAAAGTATTCGATACCATTCGATTCCACGCCGAAAAAATGAAACACAAAAAATCTGTGCGCCCCATCAGACCTCAGATCAGCCCACTGTGCCAGCATCAGACCTCAGATCAGCCCACTGTGCCAGCATCAGACCTCAGATCAGCCCACTGTGCCAGCATCAGACCTCAGATCAGCCCACTGTGCCAGCATCAGACCTCAGATCAGCCTACGGTGCCCCCATCAGACCTCTGATCAGCCCACTGTGCCCCCATCAAAATAAAATAAAAAAAAATCTCTTACCTGTCCTGCTCCGCAGCTCTGCTCCGGGTCTCCTCTTCTCTTCCCGGCGCTGCACTGTCACCTGACTGCGTGCAGCGTGAGGTCAGAGTGCGCGCACTACGTCCTGACGCTGTACGCGGTCAGGACAGTGCAGCGCGGGCCCGGAGAAGAAGAGGAGCGCCGGACCTGGAGCGGAGCCGCTGCGCAGGACAGGTAAGAGAATCTTTTATTTTAGTATGGCAAAATAGGCAATTCCGGTACCGAATCGATACTGGTATAAAAGTATCGAATTATCGATACCCGAGGCAACCCTACTAGTGAGCGCTTTCATAATGGAAGTGCTCACTTGTATTCGCTACTTTTGGGGAGAAAAAGTGCGTCTTATAAAGTGAAAAATATGGTGTGTGTGTGTATATATATATATATATATATATATATATATATATATATATATATATATTTATTTATTTTTTTTTTTTATGGCATTCTCCTGATGGGGTAAAAAATCATTTTTGTGTCCATTTTCCTTGAGCTGCTTTTTTTTTTTTTTCCTGGTGACTGTCTTGTGTGAGGGCTCATTTTTGGTGGGATGAGGCAATGTTTTCATTGGTACTATATTGGTGTACAAGCAACGTTTTGATTGTCTGATATTATGTTTCACTTGTTGGGGTAGATCAGGGATCGCCAACCTTTGTCACTCCAACTGCTGTGAAATTACAACTCACACATCAGTGTTTTACATAGTAACATAGTTTATAAGGCCGAAAAAAGACATCTGTCCATCCAGTTCAGCCTGTTATCCTACAAGTTGATCCAGAGGAAGGCAAAAAACCCCTGTGAGGTAGAAGCCAATTTTCCCCACTTTAGGGGAAAAATTCCTTCCCGACTCCAATCAGGCAATCAGAATTACTCCCTGGATCAACGAGCCATTTCTAGTAGCTATAACCTGTAATATTATTACCCTCCAGAAATACATCCAGGCCCCTCTTGAACTCTTTTAGTGAACTTACCATCACCACCTCCTCAGGCAGAGAGTTCCATAGTCTCACTGCTCTTACCGTAAAGAATCCTCTTCTATGTTTGTGTACAAACCTTCTTTCCTCCAGACGCAGAGGATGTCCCCTCGTCACAGTAACAGTCCTGGGAATAAATAGATCATGGGAGAGATCTCTGTACTGACCCCGATATATTTATACATAGTTATTAGCTCTCCCCTCAGTCGTCTTTTTTCTAAAGTGAATAACCCTAATTTTGATAATCTTTCTTGGTACTGTAGTCCACCCATTCCAGTTATTACTTTAGTTGCCCTCCTGTGAACCCTTTCCAGCTCTGCTATGTCTGCCTTGTTCACAGGAACCTAGAACTGTACACAGTACTCCATATGTGATTTGTAAAGTGGCAGGACTATGTTCTCATCACGGGCATCTATGCTCCTTTTGATGCAACCCATTATCTTATTGGCCTTGGCAGCAGCTGTCTGACACTGGTTTCTACAGCTTAGTTTGCTGTTTACTAAAATTCCTAGGTCCTTTTCCATGTCAGAGTTACCCAATGTTTTACCATTCAGTATGTACTGATGACTTGCATTATTCCTTCCCATATGCATAACCTTACATTTGTCAGTGTTAAACCTCATCTGCCACTTCTCTGCCCAAGCCTCCAGTCTATCCAGATCCATCTGTAGCAGTGTACTGTCCTCTTTTGTGTTAATTACTTTACACAGTTTAGTGTCATCTGCAAAAATTGATATTTTACTGTGCAAGCCTTCTACAAGATCATTAATAAATATATTGAAGAGAATAGGGCCCAATACTGACCCCTGTGGTACCCCACTAGTGACAGTGACCCAATCTGAGTATGTACCGTTAATAACCACCCTCTGTTTTCTATCACTGAGCCAGTTACTTACCCACATACAGACATTTTCTCCCAGTCCAAGCATTCTCATTTTATATACTAATCTTTTATGTGGTACCGTGTCAAATGCTTTGGAGATGTCCGGATATACGACATCCATTGATTTGCCGCGGTCAAGTCTAGAATTTACTTTAAGTCCAGTATGGTCGTCCCTCTAGTCGGGTCCTGAACCAGTTGGGAAAGGTAATTGTCTTTGGTTATTTCCAAGAACCTGTTTCCTTTTATGAGATATACAGGTTTCAGTTTCCCAGTCTATATCTGGTTAGTTGAAGTCCACCATAATAACGACTTCATTATGTTTTTCTGCCCCGTCTATTTCATGTAGAAGTAGATTTTCTGTGGTCTCTGGTATATTAGGTGGTTTATAATAAGTTCTTATTAGTATTTTATTATTGTTTTTAGCTCCATTTATTTCTACCCACAGGGACTCCACATGTTCATGTCCCTCACTTATATCTTCCCGGAGTGTTGGCTTTAGACAGGACTTTACATAAAGGCAGACCCCTCCCCCTCTCTGGTTTTGCCGATCCTTTCTAAACAGACTGTAACCCTGTATGTTAACTGCCCACTGTTTTGGTCAGTGATTTCCATCAGTGACTGGAGCCTCCACAGCCATAAGGTATAAGGGAAAGATCTGCACCTGTTCTGTGTCCAGAGTCGCACCTGGTTGTGGCTCAAAATCACTGACGTCTGAATCAGGCATTACTTGGCTGTTCTTGTAACTCCCATATAAGTGGAAAGAGGATTCTGGGAGTTGTAGCTTCAGAATAGCTGGAGTGCTGGAGGGTGCTGCTCTCTAGGGTAGATCATGTGATATTTTTAATAGAGACAGTCGTTACGGATGTGGAGATATCTGATATATCTGTCTGAGCAGACATAGCTGATCTCCTGGGATGCAGGATTCTTCAAATGTTTTTCAAATATTAATTTATTTTCTCAAATTGTGGATCTGCAAAATACTGGACACTACCCGTGTGCATCCTGCATTTTCTCCTTCCGCAGTACCCACAGTATATTACAAATGCCTATTCTTTTCTGCAAAACAGACAAGAATAGGACTTTTGTGCGACCACGGTACGGATATCCGTATGCGGACAACACATTGTGTCCTGTCCACGTCTTTTGAAAGATGAAATGAAGGAGTTCAAAAAATGCAGATCAGATGCCGACTGAAAATACAATTGTGTACATGACACCTTAACTGTAATTTGAGACAATATTGTATTAAATGCAAGATGAAGATTTAGGTTATGTTCACATGGCTAAAATAAGTGTGAGAAATAAACTGAAAATTCAGAAGGCTGATCTGCCTCTGAGAACAGCACTTTTTGGCAGTAGAAACACAGCCAAATACCACAGTCTATTTTAGCCCTTCCGCACTACAGAGATGAAATATGCTTTAAAGCAGGGGAAAAACTCTAAGGAAAAAAATAGAATATGTAATAGACAAATAAAAGCAGCCAAACTAGAGACCGAGAGATTAATCGCCAAAGAGTAAAACTAACCCTAAAATGTTCTTCAATTATATAAACACTAAAAAGTATAAACCTGACGGTGTCTGCCCCTTACAGAGTAATGAGGGGGGAGTTGCAGAGAGTGATGAGGAGAAAGTGAAGCTATTAAATAACTTTTTCTCCACTGTATTCACTGAGGAAAATAAACTGTCAGATGAAATGCAGATTATAAAAGTAAATTCCCCTTTAAAAGTGTCCTCTGACCCAGGAAGAGGTACAGCAACGCCTTAAAAATATTAAAATAGACAAATCGCCAGGACCGGATGGCATACACCCCCGTATCCTAAGAGAATTAAGTAATGTCATCGACAGACCCTTATTTCTGATATTTAAGGACTCTATACTGACGGGGAGTGTTCCACAGGATTGGCGCATAGCAAATGTGGTGCCAATATTCAAAAAAGGTCCAAAAACAGAGCCCGTAAACTATAGGCCGGTAAGTTTAACTTCTGTTGTGGGTAAACTGTTTGAAGGTTTTCTAAGAGATGCTATCTTGGAGTACCTCAATGAAAATAAGCAAATAACTCCGTATCAGCATGGCTTCATGAGGGATCGGTCGTGTCAAACCAATTTAATCAGTTCCTATGAGGAGGTAAGTTCTAGACTTGACCGCGGCGACTCAATGGATTTCATATATTTGGACTTCTCCAAAGCATTTCACACGGTACCACATAAAAGGTTAGTATACAAAATGAGAATGCTTGGCCTGGGAGAAAATGTCTGTATGTGGGTAAGTAACTGGCTCAGTGATAGAAAACAGAGGGTGGTTATTAACGGTAGATACTCAGATTGGGTCACTGTCACTAGTGGGGTACCACAGGGGTCAGTATTGGGCCCTATTCTCTTCAATATATTTATTAATGATCTTGTCGAAGGCTTGCATAGTAAAATATCAATTTTTGCAGATGACACTAAACTGTGTAAAGTAATTAACACAGAGGAGGACAGTGCACTGCTACAGCAGGATCTGGATAGACTGGAGGCTTGGGCAGAGAAGTGGCAGATGAGGTTTAACACTGGCAAATGTAAGGTTATGCATATGGGAAGGAATAACGCAAGTCACCAGTACATACTAAATGGTAAAGCATTGGGTAACTCTGACATGGAAAAGGACCTAGGAATTTTAGTGAACAGCAAACTAAGCTGTAGAAGCCAGTGCCAGACAGCTGCTGCCAAGGCCAATAAGATAATGGGTTGCATCAAAAGGGGCATTGATGCCCGTGATGAGAACATAGTTCTGCCACTTTACAAATCACTAGTCAGACCACACATGGAGTACTGTGTACAGTTCTGGGCTCCTGTGAACAAGGCAGACATAGCAGAGCTGGAGAGGGTTCAGAGGAGGGCAACTAAAGTAATAACTGGAATGGGTGGACTACAGTACCCAGAAAGATTATCAAAATTAGGGTTATTTACTTTAGAAAAAAAGACGACTGAGGGGAGATCTAATGACCATGTATAAATATATCTGGGGTCAGTACAGAGATCTCTCCCATGATCTATTTATCCCCAGGACTGTTACTGTGACGAGAGGACATCCTCTGTGTCTGGAGGAAAGAAGGTTTCTACACAAATATAAAGGAGGATTTTTTTACAGTAAGAGCAGTGAGACTATGGAACTCTCTGCCTGAGGAGGTGGTGATGGTAGGTTCACTAAAAGAGTTCAAGAAGGGCCTGGATGTATTTCTGGAGGGTAATAATATTACAGGTTATACACTCACCGGCCACTTTATTAGGTACACCATGCTAGTAACGGGTTGGACCCCCTTTTGCCTTCAGAACTGCCTCAATTCTTCGTGGCATAGATTCAACAAGGTGCTGGAAGCATTCCTCAGAGATTTTGGTCCATATTGACATGATGGCATCACACAGTTGCCGCAGATTTGTCGGCTGCACATCCATGATGCGAATCTCCCGTTCCACCACATCCCAAAGATGCTCTATTGGATTGAGATCTGGTGACTGTGGAGGCCATTTGAGTACAGTGAACTCATTGTCATGTTCAAGAAACCAGTCTGAGATGATTCCAGCTTTATGACATGGCGCATTATCCTGCTGAAAGTAGCCATCAGATGTTGGGTACATTGTGGTCATAAAGGGATGGACATGGTCAGCAACAATACTCAGGTAGGCTGTGGCGTTGCAACGATGCTCAATTGGTACCAAGGGGCCCAAAGAGTGCCAAGAAAATATTCCCCACACCATGACACCACCACCACCAGCTTGAACCGTTGATACAAGGCAGGATGGATCCATGCTTTCATGTTGTTGACGCCAAATTCTGACCCTACCATCCGAATGTCGCAGCAGAAATCGAGACTCATCAGACCAGGCAACGTTTTTCCAATCTTCTACTGTCCAATTTCGATGAGCTTGTGCAAATTGTAGCCTCAGTTTCCTGTTCTTAGCTGAAAGGAGTGGCACCCGGTGTGGTCTTCTGCTGCTGTAGCCCATCTGCCTCAAAGTTCGACGTACTGTGCGTTCAGAGATGCTCTTCTGCCTACCTTGGTTGTAACGGGTGGCAATTTGAGTCACTGTTGCCTTTCTATCAGCTCGAACCAGTCTGCCCATTCTCCTCTGACCTCTGGCATCAACAAGGCATTTCCGCCCACAGAACTGCCGCTCACTGGATGTTTTTTCTTTTTCGGACCATTCTCTGTAAACCCTAGAGATGGTTGTGTGTGAAAATCCCAGTAGATCAGCAGTTTCTGAAATACTCAGACCAGCCCTTCTGGCACCAACAACCATGCCACGTTCAAAGGCACTCAAATCACCTTTCTTCCCCATACTGATGCTCGGTTTGAACTGCAGGAGATTGTCTTGACCATGTCTACATGCCTAAATGCACTGAGTTGCCGCCATGTGATTGGCTGATTAGAAATTAAGTGTTAACGATCAGTTGGACAGGTGTACCTAATAAAGTGGCCGGTGAGTGTAGTTACTAGAGAGGGGTCGTTGATCCAGGGAGTTATTCTGATTGCCTGATTGGAGTCGGGAAGGAATTTTTCCCCCTAAAGTGAGGAAAATTGTCTTCTACCTCACAGGGTTTTTTTTGCCTTTCTCTGGATCAACCTGTAGGAAAACAGACCGAACTGGATGGACAGATGTCTTTTTTTCGGCCTTACAAACGATGTTACTATGTTACATTGGTCTGAGGGCCGCATTGTCACATTGCTCTATTTCAAGGGTCCGCAAATAAAAGAAAAAGATTGATTGGCGCTCATTTTCATTGGACTATTACACAGGCCAATGTAAAGTGACCGGGGAGGAATGATCACTACCACAGTCATTCCTCCTTCATTTAGTTATATTGATTATCGGTATCACATCACTGATTACACAGGGAGATGTGCTGCCGATAATTGTACATCTGTCATCCTGATAAAATATGCAAATCAGCTGACAAACGAATGATTGCTCATTTATCAGCGGCACGATTATACAGGCCAGATATCAGGAATGTTCCTATGAACACCTGTTCCCAGTAATTGTCCCATGTAATAGGGGCTTAAAGGGATTACCTGCCGCATAGCCCCTGAAACTGAGTTATACATACCTGCTCCTTGCCTCTCTGGTCCACAGCACTGCCCCTGCTGCCTCCATTTCCCAGTCCCTGTGCTGTTTACACCTGGCAGTGAATGGATATACGGTAGTACATGTACCTATCCAGCCAGTGACTGGCTTCAGTGGTGATGTGGCCACAAGCAGTGTTGCAACGCTGAAGCCAATCATTGACTGGAACGGTGTATGCCAGGTGTAAACCATGCAGGGACCGGAAGAAGGTGGCAGCAGGGGCAGTGCAGAGCTCCTGAGCTGCGTGGAGTGGGTAAGTATGAATCTCCTATTTCAGGGGCCGTGCTGCAGGAACTTAAAAAAAAAAAATCACTTTTACTGGAAAAACACAGAAAAGTGGCGACATTTCCATCCATTCCATCCTATTCATAAATCAGCACTTTCCTTCACTGCAGAGGATGACGCTCGCTGGTTACTACCTTTATTTGTTGGACTACGAAAATAATTTTTGCTAAATTTTTTGTGACAAATAGGGCTTTATAAATTTGTTTTATTTGGGGAAAACTGTACAAAACATTTTTTTTCAAACTATAGCTCCTTATTCTTTAACCCTTAGGATACCGGAGGTTTTTCAGTTTTTGCGTTTTCATTTTTCATCCGCATCTTCCTTCCATGTAAAGCGCTGTATGAGGGCTAATTTTTTGCAGGACAAGTTGTACTTTCTAATTCCACCATTTATTATGGCATACAATGTAGTGGGAAGCGGTAAAAAAAAAATCCAAATTGGGTGGAATTGGAAAATAAACGCAATTCATCCACGGTTTTACAGTTTTTGTTCGCACGGCGTTTAGTTTGTGGCAAAACTGACTTCATTCTCTGGGTCAGTACAATTACACCAATACCCCATATCTGAGTTTTTTTTAATGTGAAAATAATGTAATTTTTTGTGTGACTTTTTGATCATATTTAATTACATTTTTTGGGTAAGAGAAGCAATGAAAAAATTGCAAATTGGCCATTTTGACCTTTTTTTTTTTTTTCGTTACGCCATTCACCATATTGGAAAAATATTTTTAGATTTTAATAGTATGGGCGTTTTCAGTTGTGATGATAAGTGATGTTTATATTTTTGTTATTTATATATTTATATTTTTATTATACAGGGGTTGATTTAAACATTTGTATTTTTAAAATTTTTTTTTATATATTTTTAACTGGTTCAGGACCCCACTAGAGGGACGGCCATACTGGACTTAGTATTAACCAATAGACCTGACAGAACAACAGGTGTGCAGGTTGGGGGACACCTGGGAAACCGTGACCATAACATAATAACCTTCCAATTGTCATTCAAAAGAGCGTTTCTTCAGGGAGGAACAAAAATACCAAACTTCAAAAAAGCTAAATTTAGCCAACTAAGAGAGGCCATAGGCCTAACTAACTAGGACAAAGTCCTCAAAAATAAAAATACAGCCACAAAATGGGATATTTTTAAAAGCGTCCTAATATCTAATTGTGAGAGGTACATACCATATAGGAATAAAATAATAAGAAACAAGAAAAAACCAATGTGGATAAATAGAACTGTAAAGAAAGCAATAAATGACAAAAAGAAAGCATTTAAATCACTAAAACAGGAGGGGAGTGAGGAAACATTGAAAAACTATAAGGAAAAAAATAGAATATGTAAAAGACACATAAAAACAGCCAAACTAGAGACCGAGAGATTAATCGCCAAAGAGAGTAAAACTAACCCTAAAATGTTCTTCAATTATATAAATACTAAAAAGTATAAACCTGAAGGTGTCGGCCCCTTACAGAGTAATGAGGGGGAGTAGCAGAGAGCGATGAGGAGAAAGCGAAGCTACTAAATAACTTTTCTCCACTGTATTCACTGAGGAAAATAAAATGTCAGATGAAATGCAGAGTATAAAAGTAAATTCCCCTTTAAAAGTGTCCTCTCTGACCCAGGAAGAGGTGCAGCAACGTCTTAAAAATATTAAAATAGACAAATCACCAGGACCGGATGGTATACACCCCCGTATCCTAAGAGAATTAAGTAATGTCATCGACAGACCCTTATTTCTGATATTTAAGGACTCTATACTGACGGGGAGTGTTCCACAGGATTGGCGCATAGCAAATGTGGTGCCAATATTCAAAAAGGGTCCAAAAACAGAGCCTGGAAACTATAGGCCGGTAAGTTTAACTTCTGTTGTGGGTAAACTGTTTGAAGGTTTTCTGAGAGATGCTATCTTGGAGTACCTCAATGAAAATAAGCAAATAACTCCATATCAGCATGGCTTCATGAGGGATCGGTCATGTCAAACCAATTTAATCAGTTTCTATGAGGAGGTAAGTTCTAGACTGGACCGCGGCGAATCAATGGATTTCGTATATTTGGACTTCTCCAAAGCGTTTGACACGGTACCACATAAAAGGTTAGTATACAAAATGAGAATGCTTGGCCTGGGAGAAAATGTCTGTATGTGGGTAAGTAACTGGCTTAGTGATAGAAAACAGAGGGTGGTTATTAACGGTACATACTCAGATTGGGTCACTGTCACTAGTGGGGTACCACAGGGGTCTGTATTGGGTCCTATTCTCTTCAATATATTTATTAATGATCTTGTAGAAAGCTTGCACAGTAAAATATCAATTTTTGCAGATGACACTAAACTGTGTAAAGTAATTAACACAGAGGAGGACAGTGCACTGCTACAGCAGGATCTGGATAGACTGGAGGCTTGGGCAGAAAAGTGGCAGATGAGGTTTAACACTGACAAATGTAAGGTTATGCATATGGGAAGGAATAATGCAAGTCACCAGTACATACTAAATGGTAAAGCATTGGGTAACTCTGACATGGAAAAGGACCTAGGAATTTTAGTGAACAGCAAACTAAGCTGCAGAAACCAGTGTCAGACAGCTGCTGCCAAGGCCAATAAGATAATGGGTTGCATCAAAAGAGGCATAGATGCCCGTGATGAGAACATAGTCCTGCCACTTTACAAATCACTAGTCAGACCACATATGGAGTACTGTGTACAGTTCTGGGCTCCTGTGAACAAGGCAGACCTAGCAGAGCTGGAGAGGGTTCAGAGGAGGGCAACTAAAGTAATAACTGGAATGGGTGGACTACAGTACCCAGAAAGATTATCAAAATTAGGGTTATTCACTTTAGAAAAAAGACGACTGAGGGGAGATCTAATAACTATGTATAAATATATCAGAGGTCAGTACAGAGATCTCTCCCATCATCTATTTATCCCGAGGACTATGACTGTGACGAGGGGACATCCTCTGCGTCTGGAGGAAAGAAGGTTTGTACATAAACATAGAAGAGGATTCTTTACGGTAAGAGCAGTGAGACTATGGAACTCTCTGCCTGAGGAGGTGGTGATGGTAAGTTCACTAAGAGAGTTCAAGAAGGGCCTGGATGTATTTCTGGAGGGTAATAATATTACAGGTTATAGTTACTAGAGATGGGTCGTTGATCCAGGGAGTTATTCTGATTGCCTGATTGGAGTCGGGAAGTAATTTTTCCCCCTAAAGTGAGGAAAATTGGCTTCTACCTCACAGGGGTTTTTTTGCCTTCCCCTGGATCAACTTGTAGGAAAACAGGCTGAACTGGATGGACAGATGTCTTTTTTCGGCCTTACAAACTATGAAACAGGTTTCTTTTACATTTTTGTGATGATTTTTAGGCGCATATGAGCCTACAAGATCTATTTTTAAAATTTTTAACAAACATCTATTTTTAAACTGCACTTATTATTGAGAATTGCTCATTTCTTATGTTGGCCTGCTACCTGGTGGCCAAAATAAGAATTGCACTTTGAATGTTCTCAGCCTCTTCAGTGAGGCTGAGCCCATTCAAATCAATTACCGGCATTCCTATTGGCCACAAGGGACGCCAGTAACGCTCTTGGAAGTGCTAGCTCCCGGTTTTTGTGTATTTATATGCTATGTTCTCACTTGATCACAGCATCTAAAGCCTTTAATTACCGTGGTCGACAATATTGCCAGTCGCGGTAATTAGCTGTAGGTCTCTGCTGCTTGAAACAGCAGCGACCCTCCGGCCATAACGCCCGCTGCACGTGCCAGCGGGCACCATGTGTGCCTATCGCTCCAGCTTAGCGAAAGGGTTAAACTGACACTAAAATTATTATAATTCCCTATTTTGTTCCAGTCATTTGGTTATATAATATGTATAGTTATACGGGAGTGGCGAGATAATGACTTTTGGTTGGTGGGTATTTTGTTTCATCATTTTTTTTAATGTAATTTTTAATATATACTACTCACAAAAAGTTAGATCACGGCATCTAAAGGGTGGAAAAACTCGGAAGCTGGTACTTCTGGGCCTCAAGTAATTGATTTAAATGTGCTAGGTCTTGCTGAAGAGACCTAGGACATTTAAAGGAAATCTTTCACCAGGATAATCGCTATTGAAGTAAAGCCATGGCCTAATAGCTCTTAGTACCTTATTTCCAGATGTGCCTTTGTTCCAGCAATAGATGTTTTCTATCTTCTGAAAATCCAGTTTATTTGGTATGCAAATGAGCCAGTAAGGTGCCAAGAGGGGCGTCATTCTTGCAGGAAGGAGCCCAGGCACACCTCCTGCTAGTGCCCAAGCCCACCCTCATGCTGGGAGCAGGGAAAAGAGGGGCAGAATTATGGCTTGAATGTGATGTAGGAGGCGTGCCTGGGCTCCTTCCTGCAAGAATGATGCCCCTCTGGGCACCTTACTGGCTAATTTGCATACCAAATAAACTGTATTTTCAGAAGATATAAAACATCTATTGCTGGAGCAAAGGCACATATGGAAATAAGGTACTAAGTGCTGTTTGGCTAAGGCTTTACTTCAGTAGCGATTATCCTGGTGACAGATTTCCTTTAAAGCCTCATTCATACGTCCGTGCTCAAATCCGTGAGCAGGTGGTCAGTGATGCATCCGTGAAGCTGTCTGTGTTGCATCCATGTTTCACTGACACTGAACAGCTGAAAAATAATTCTAAAAGCATCTTTTCTTAGTGAGCCGTGAAATACGAATGCAACATGGATGGCATCCGTGGTTTTCACGGACCCATAGACTATAATGGACAAGATGGATCCGTGAACGGACAAAATAGAGCATGCATCCACGCTAAAAACACTGATCCATGTACTGTTCTAAAACACTGATGTCTGAATATATACATTTAAAATGAATGGGGATGTGTGCAGTCCGTGGAGAACACGTACAGCACGTCTGTGGAACACTGACATATGAATGAGGCTTTAAGCTGCAGTTCTTATTTTGGCAGGCCAACATAAAAAATGAGCAATTCTGACATTCAATTGGACTTAAAAAATCCATGAATGTTCAGAAATAAAAACAAAAAAATTGGATTTTGTAGGCTTAAGTATGAGCTCCAAAATCATAACAAAAAGTAAATTTGCCCCCTTTCTGTATATTAAAAAAATAAATACATAAATAACAAAAAAAATCAACTTCATGGGTATCACGTGACCAAAAATGTCCGTACTATTAAAATATAAAAATATTTTTCCAATAGGGCACATAATGTAACGGAAAAAAGGGTCAAAATGGCCAATTTGCCATTTTTTCATTGCTTCTTACCCCCCAAAAATGTATTAAAATGTGATCAAAAAGTCACACACACTCCAAAATGGTATCGGTGAAAAACTACAGATTGTCCTGCAAAAAGTGAGCCTATTTGGGGGGTCAGAATATGGTGGTTAAGAAAAATAATTTTTTTTTTCAAAGTTTAAATTTCTTTTTACACTATTTAGACATAAAAAACCTATACATATGTGGTTTCATTGTAATCGTACTGATCCAGAGAATGAAGGCCATAAGTCGTTTTTACCGCAAATGGAACACCGTGGGAACAAAACCCATAAAGGGGGGGGGGGGGAGAAATTTTTTTCCCAATTCCACCTTATTTGTTTTTTTCCCCGCTTCCCACTACATTGTATACCATAATAAATGGTGGAATTAAAAAGTAAAACTTGCCCCCCCTAAAAATAAGCCCTCATACAGCTGTGTGAACGGAAAAATAAAAAAGTTATGGCTCAAGTGGGATAGGGAACGAATAAGCCTCGGGTATCCTAAGAGTAAAAATAATTTATACCTTTAAAAAATATTTTTTCTTTTCAATGTGTTTTCTGACGCACATAAGTTGTTATATATTTATGTATATGGGCTCATTGTTTTTGCAGGCCGTTCTGTAATTTTCATAGATACCATTTTGGAGTGTGTGACTTTGATCCCTTTTTAATGAACGAATCGACCAATTAAATTTTTTATTTTTTTTGGCTGTTCTTCGTTCGGGGTTGCATCACGTTTTTGCTACCTATTTAACATTTATACAAAAAATATGTTAACGGATGCCTCAGACGGATGTCATACTCTGTTCACCAGAGTCCAATTGTAAAAGAAAAAAAAGTTAAAGTTTTTACCGGACTCGTTAAATGTGAACCCACCCTTAGTATGGGTGTTATGGGATGCAGCAATGCAAATTTTATTTTATTTTTTTTAAATGGGAATAGAGGGGTGATTTGAATTTTTATATCTTTTTATTTTTTTTTGCTGTTTTTAAAAACTTTTCTTTTTTTTTTTATACTTAAAGGGGTATTCTCATCTGAGACTATGGGGTCATAGCGCTAGGATAAGTTCACGTTTTCTGATGGATGTGGGTCCTACACCGAGAACAGAGTGGGTAAGGTGGTGGCCGAAGGACCCCGGCCCGTAGTAGTGAATGGGAGCGCACTGCACTTGCGTGGCCTCCATTTCTATTGGCCGACGGAAATAGCCGAGCTACTGCTCTTCGGTTCATGGGAGATTAGACTAGGCCACCGAAAAAAAGGCCTAGCTTGAAGCACTCCCACAAAAATGTTTATTCTGACCTGTTAGAAAGTTACATGATGTAACCTGTAGTGAAGGTAATCTTCTTATCAGTGACTGATTTGTGAATTATAACCTCCCTTCTGATTCTCAGCTGAGTCATGTGACCAGCACTCTGACTCTCCAAATAACACAGCATCTTATTTGTGGACAGAAAACCAATATCTCTATATATATTTCTATGGGAGCCCCAATGCCAGTCTCATAGAAATGATTTGAGAAGTAACTGACTTCATGTCCTGTGTCAGTTGCAGATCAGAGTGCTGGTCACGTGATACAGCTGAGGATCAGAAGAGAGGTTATACATCACAAATCCAGTCACTGGTAAGATTACATTCACTACAGTTTACATCATGTACCTTTCTATCAGGTCAGAGAATAAACCTTTTTGTGGGAGTGCTTCTTTAACCTCTTCACTCACTATCGTGTATATGTACAGTACAGACCAAAAGTTTGGACACTCCTTCTCAGAGTTTTCTGTATTTTCATGACTATGAAAATTGTAGATTCACACTGAAGGCATCAAAACTATGAATTAACACATGTGGAATTATATACTTAACAAAAAAGTGTGAAACAACTGAAAATATGTCTTATATTCTAGGTTCTTCAAAGTAGCCACCTTTTGTTTTGATTACTACTTTGTACACTCTTGGCATTCTCTTGATGAGCTTCAAGAGGTAGTCACCTGAAATGGTTTTCACTTCACAGGTGTGCCCTGTCAGGTTTAATAAGTGGGATTTCTTGCCTTATAAATGGGGTAGGGACCATGAGTTGTGTTGGGCAGAAGTCAGGTGGATACACAGCTGATAGTCCTACTGAATAGACTGTTAGAATTTGTATTATGGCAAGAAAAAAGCAGCTAAGTAAAGAAAAACGAGTGGCCATCATTGCTTTAAGAAATGAAGGTCAGTCAGTCCGAAAAATTGGAAAAACTTTGAAAGTGTCCCCAAGTGCAGTCGCAAAAACCATCAAGCGCTACAAAGAAACTGGCTCACATGAGGACCGCCCCAGGAAAGGAAGACCAAGAGTCACCTCTGCTGCGGAGGATAAGTTCATCCGAGTCGCCAGCCTCAGAAATCGCAGGTTAACAGCAGCTCAGATTAGAGACCAGGTCAATGCCACACAGAGTTCTAGCAGATACATCTCTACAACAACTGATAAGAGGAGACTGTGTGCAGCAGGCCTTCGTGGTAAAAAAGCTGCTAGGAAACCACTGCTAAGGACAGGCAACAAGCAGAAGAGACTTGTTTGGGTTAAAGAACACACGGAATGGACATTAGACCAGTGGAAATCTGTGCGTTGGTCTGATGAGTCCAAATTTGAGATCTTTGGTTCCAACCACCGTGTCTTTGTGCGACGCAGAAAAGGTGAATGGATGGACTCTACATGCCTGGTTCCCACCGTGAAGCATGGAGGAGGAGGTGTGATGGTGCTTTGCTGGTGACACCGTTGGGGATTTATTCAAAATTGAAGGCATACTGAACCAGTATGGCTACCACAGCATCTTACAGCGGCATGCTATTCCATCCGGTTTGCGTTTAGTTGGACCATCATTTATTTATCAACAGGACAATGACCCCAAACACACCTCCAGGCTGTGTAAGGGCTATTTGACCAAGAAGGAGAGTGATGCGGTGCTACGCCAGATGTTCTGGCCTCCACAGTCACCAGACCTGAACCCAATCGAGATGGTTTGGGGTGAGCTGGACTGCAGAGTGAAGGCAAAAGGGCCAACAAGTGCTATGCATCTCTGGGAACTTCTTAAAGACTGTTGGAATACCATTTCAGACATAGCAGAGCTGGAGAGGGTTCAGAGGAGGGCAACTAAAGTAATAACTGGAATGGGTGGACTACAGTACCCAGAAAGATTATCAAAATTAGGCTTATTCACTTTAGAAAAAAGACGACTGAGGGGAGATCTAATAACTATGTATAAATATATCAGAGGTCAGTACAGAGATCTCTCCCACGATCTATTTATCCCCGTGACTGTGACGAGGGGACATCCTCTGCGTCTGGAGGAAAGAAGGTTTGTACACAAACATAGAAGAGGATTCTTTACGGTAAGAGCAGTGAGACTATGGAACTCTCTGCCTGAGGAGGTGGTGATGGTAAGTTCACTAAAAGAGTTCAAGAGGGGCCTGGATGTATTTTTGGAGGGTAATAATATTACAGGTTATAGTTACTAGATATGGGTTGTTGATCCAGGGAGTAATTCTGATTGCCTGATTGGAGTCGGGAAGGAATTTTTTTCCCTAAAGTGGGGAAAATTGGCTTCTACCTCACAGGGTTTTTTTGCCTTCCTCTGGATCAACTTGTAGGAAAACAGGCCGAACTGGATGGACAGATGTCTTTTTTCCGGCCTTATCAACTATGTTACTATGTTACACTATTTCAGGTGACTACCTCTTGAAGCTCATCAAGAGAATGCGAAGAGTGTGCAAAGCAGTAATCAAAGCAAAAGGTGACTACTTTGAAGAACCTAGAATATAAGACATATTTTCAGTTGTTTCACACTTTTTTGTTAAGTATATAATTCCACATGTGTTAATTCATGGTTTTGATGCCTTCAGTGTGAATCTACAATTTTCATAGTCATGAAAATACAGAAAACTCTGAGAAGGAGTGTCCAAACTTTTGGTCTGTACTGTATGTGATGATGGGTAAGGGGATGTATGGAGCAGACTTCTGCAGAGGGCTCACTCAATACACAGTAGGGGCCGGCTGTATGATACAGCCAGCACCCGCCTGCACTGACATTTAAAGGGTTATTCCCATCTCGGACAATGGGGGCATATCGCTAGGATATGCCCCCATTGTCCTATAGGTGCGGGTCCCACAGCTGGGACCCGCACCTATATCGAGAACGGGGCCCTGAAAGTCAAGGAGGGCGCACCGCGCGTGCGCGGCCACCCTCCATTCATTTGTATGGGGCCGCCGAAAATAGCCGAGCATCGGCTCGGCTATTTCCGTTGGCTCGATAGAAATGAATGGGAGCGCACTGCTATTTTCGCCGGCCCCATACAAATGAATGGAGGGCGGCCGCGCATGCGCGGTGCGCCCTCCTTGACTTTCGGGGCCCCGTTCTCAATATTATAAGTTTAAAACACTCCCCTTCCCCAATTGTACATATAAAAATGCATAATTTATTAAAAAAATAAACATATTAGGTATCGCCGTGTCCGAAAATGTCTGTACTATTAAAATATAAAAAAATTAATTCCTGTGCAGTGAACGCAGTAATGGGAACAAAATTGAAAACACATGATTTGCCATTTTTTTGTCACTTTGTCCCTCCCAAAAAATTGAATAATAATGAAAAAGTCGTACATACCACAAATATGGTACCAATACAAAAAATACAGTTCGTTACTCAAAAAACAAGCCCTCATACAGCTCTGTAGACCGAAATATATATAAAAGTTATGGATGTCGGAATATGGCAACGCGTATTAGATTTTTTTTTTTTCCCAAAGATTTTTAATTTTTTAACATTGTCAAAACAAAAAACCCTATACAAGTTTGGTATCGCCACATTCGTATTGAGCCACAGAATAAGGCCATAAGGTTATTTTTAGCACACCATGAACGCTGTGATGTGAAAATTCTAAAAACTTTGGCGCAATTGTTTTGGTTTTTTTTCCCTCAATTTTACCAAACACAGAATTTTTTTCCCCCATTTTCCAATATAAGACATGGTAAATTAAATGGTAACATTATAAAATGCATAGTGTCCTGCAAAAAATAAGCCCGCATATAGCTATGTGAAGGAAATAATAAAGCGGTTATTGGAAAAGTCCAAAATGAAAATAGGCCTGGTCGTTGAGGGGTTAAAGGGGTTGGCCACTTCAGCAAATAGCACTTATTATGTAGAGAAAGTTAAAGGGGTTTTCCCATCTCAGACAATGATGGCATATCGCTAGGATATGCCCCCATTGTCTGATAGGTGCGGGTCCCAGCGGTGGGAAACAGAGCGGGGAGCGCTGCGCCTGGAGTACCCCGGGGTCCTAATACCACCAGGCGCAGCTCCCCGCTGCTCCCATAGAAATGAATGGGAGAACACCACGCATGCACGGCCACTGCTCCCATTCATTTCTATGGAGCCGATGTAAATAGCCGAGCCAGCGCTCAATTATTTTTGGCGGCCCCCATAGAAATAAATGGATGGCTGCTGCACATGCGCAGTGCACCCTCTTTCACTTTGGGGGCTCCATTTTCGATATAGGTGCGGATCCCAGTGGCGAGACCCGCTCCTCTAAGACAATGGTGGCATATCCTAGCGATATGCTCCCTTTGTCTAAGATGGGAATGACCCTTTAATACAAGCCACTTACTAATGTATTATTGTCCATATTGCTTCCTTTGCTGGCTAGATTATATTTTCCATCACATTAAACACTTCTCGGTTCCATGGTTATGACCATGCTTCAATCCAGCAACTGTGGTCACACCTGCACGTTATAGAAAAACGTGCTGGACTATGAGCAGTCCCGCCTGGACTTTTTCCTATATTGTGCAAGTATGACCACTGCTGAAGAATTGCAGGGTGGTCATAACCATGGGATCAAGCAATGTATAAAGTGATGGAAAAATGAATCCAGTCAGCAAAGGAAGCGATGTGGACAATCACAATACCTTAGTAAGTGCCTTGTGTTTTCTCTACATGATAAATGCCATTTGCTGAAGCGAGACAACCCTTTTAAGGTCCCTTAGTGACCGTCATAAGAGGCGTGTTTTGGTTACTAAGGGGTTAAGTCAGTGCACATATTTGATTTTCAGCAGCAGGTATAAACTTTAGCCTGCTAAACTACCATTGAGTAAAAACCAATGATTTGGTAATTGGAATCTTCTGCCAGGTTTATGCTGCGGCATGACAGAAACCTCGATTCCAATAATTTACTTTTTTTTTTTTTTTTTTTTTCTTGCAGTGGTTTTCATAAAATAGCTCCAGAGCTGATTCCAGAGCCGAGCCCAATGATAAGCGCATGCTCTTGAGTCGATATTTGTGAACGGCGGATCCCCACCCGCCCACCTGGAGAGTCTGTCGCTAAGGAATGTGCACTTGGCTCCCGTTGCTACTGATAAGCAGTGATTTTATGAAAACTATTACACAAAAAAAAAAACCATTGTGACCCAGAGCCGAAATCAGGGTTTTACTTTATGCTGCCCTCAGACAGGACAGCATAAACCTGGAGACAGATTCACTTTAAAAAAGAGGGAAGTCTTGAAGTGGGGTTGACCAGTTTGTTGTCAGTTTACTGGGATTTAATGTTTTGGGAATTGATGCTGCTAGCTTCTGCTGAGTTGGCACATCAGCCAGATGTATTTACTGTTAACTTATGATAACTATGGTTTCTTGCCTAGATCTGTGCCAACTGCCAGGAGCCTGGAGCCACCCTAGGCTGTTTCAATAAGGGTTGTGTCTGCTGCTATCACTTCCCATGTGCCATGGACTCAGGTAAGGGCAGAATTAATGACTACCAGATAACAGTTGTATAGAACATAACAATGAGCATTTATCACCTCCTTTCCATAGCTGTTCTCTAAAACAGACGCTAATCATGGTATTAGTAGTATTAATTTTTAGCAGAGGCTCACAATTTCTTTAGGTTTGTTAGTCAGCTATATGTTGTTCATAAAGGAGGCTGGTCACCATGAAAATGCAGCTTAATTGACAGGCAGCATTTTATGGAGCAGGAGGAGCTGAGCAGACTGATAGTTTTGTGGGAAAAGATTCAGTAATGCCTCATTCACACGTCAGTGTTTTGCTCAGTGATTTCCATCAGTGATTGTGCAGGGTCCAATCCTGGTTTTGGTTCACAGACATTAGGTATAATGGAAATATTTGCATGTGTTCTGTGTTTAGAGCCGCACCTCGTTTTGGCTCAGAATCACGGAAGGAAATCACTTTTTTTTCCCCTAAAACTATATATCAGTCTGCTCAGCTTCTCCTGCTCAATAAACAGCAGCTTAGTCTCCATGTTCAATGTGACGAGTTCCCTTTTAGGCCTCATGCATCCGATCTGCATTTTTTTTCCTACCGTTAATTTCAATGTATGTCTAATATATATCTGTTCTGCTGCCCTGAAAAGAAAAAAGGGCGTCCTATTATTGTCCTTTTTGCGGCCAAGAATTGAAATTTGTAAAATGCATTTGTGCATACTGTTCTTGCTGTGACCAGCATCTGTGGGGACTATTCCACAGATTTACAGCAAAGAAGCCTTGATGCTTGGAATAGCTTTTCTGTGTTTTTTTTTTTTTTTTTTTTTTTTTTAATACGGGTAAGGGGTTCTCCAGGAATTATGAAAATACATAAACATTACTTACCTAAATATATTTCCAAATAACTTTCATTAGTTTATAATCAAAGATTTTGTCTAGGGAGCAATGATTAGGAGAAATAAAATGACCGCCGTCCCATTAGTACACACAGAACCTGTCCTAATCACACAGGAGGACAAGTTACTTCACAACACTGAGCTAAAGAGCTGCCTCAACCTCCTCTCTGCTCTGCTTGTCAGGGATTATGGTCCTAATATAGTTTAATATGAGCTTCAGCTGAATCTCCGTAGGAACGGAGTTCATGAGGAGACATGAAGTACAGAGAGGAGGTGGGCATGTGGCTGTGTCCTGCTATGTGATTAGGACAGGTTTCGTGTGCACTAGTAGGACGGCAGCCATTTTGTTTCTCCTAATGATTGCTACCCAGACAAAACGAGCCATTATAACTAATGAAATATATTTGGGAATATATTTATAATAAAGTAATCTTTAGGTACATTCATTTTCTTAATTCCCGGAGAACCCCTTTAATCCTGTCCTCTCTTAGCTGCCTCTTCTGAGGACTTAGTAAATTTAATTCTTTTACTCTTTCCTCATACCTAAGACCTTCCATGCCACTTATCAGTTTAGTTACTCTCCTTTGTACGCTCTCCAGCTCCAGAGCATCCTTTCACGACTGGTGCCCAGAACTGAACTGTATATTCCAGATGAGGCTGCACCAATGCTTTGTAAAGTGGCAATATTACATCCCTGCCCCGCGAGTCCATGCCTCGCTTAATATATGATAATTTATAATCTACAAATTACACCCAAATCCTTCTACAAGTGACTTCCACCGAGGTAATATGAAGCATATTCATTATTAGTTCCCAGATGCACAACTTTACATTTATCCATATTGAATCTTAATTGCCAAATGGATGGCCAAGCACACTTTATGCTACTTTCACACTTGCGTTGTAAGGATCCGTTTGTGAGATCCGTCACAGGCTTTCATAAACGGTCCAAAACTGATCAGTTTTGTCCTAATGCATTCTGAATGGAAAAGTATCCGTTCAGAATGCATCAGTTTTGCTTCAGTTCAGTCAGCATTCCGCTTTGGAGGCGGACACTAAAACGCTGCTTGCTGCGTTTTGGTGTCTGCATGAAGAAACTGATCCAAACTGATCCGTCATGACTCACAATGTAAGTCAGTCAATGGGGACGGATCCGTTTTCTCAGACACAATAGAAAACGGATCTGTCCTTCATTGACTTTCAATGGAGTTCATGATGGATCAGTTTGGCTATTTAAAAGATAATACAACCGGATCCGTTCAGAACGGATGCAGACGGTTGTATTATCATGACGGATCCAGCAAAAACGCTGGTGTGAAAGTAGCCTTAATTACAGTCTATATTCTTTTTCCCCTACTGTGACCTATCAGACCTGGAATCTGCAGTTTGCTATTTGTATACTCTGAGCTCGCTTTCAGGGGTTCCCATATCCAGCCCAGTCAGATGCTGGAGATGGAGGCTACACAACTAGAAGTTGTCGGGGAGGGGACATCTCCTCCCTGCAAACGCTGAGTGGCCGCATACACTAATAGTGTGTGTCCTGTGGGAGCAGGAGAGAAAGCGGAACAGAGCATGCCGTCATCACAGTAAGGTACCTAGAATGCAGTCAGGATCTGATGTATCCCTAGGGAAACAAAGACTCTAAAGGCTATTGAAGACCATTCAGTGCTGACTGCTTTTCACTTGCGAGTTAACCCCACAGTCCATGAGATTGTAACGGTGTTCCTTGCTGTGAAGACTGCATGAGCTGCATGAAATCCGAAGGGACATGATTCTGAAGATGGCAATCAGTTCCCTTAGTATATGTTGTCATCAGGAAGTGCCCTCCAATGTTTCTGCCCATGGTACAAATTTTTAATATGTATTGAATGACAGAAAAAGAAAAGTCCACATAGGGGCAAGTATGACATACAAGACAGGAATCCATTTAATTGTCTTTTCATTGCAAACTGTGTGAGATATGCTTTATATTTCTAGCTGAAGGTACACTTCAAGTGATAGCAGACCCAGCCCTTAAAGGGGTTATCCGAGACTGCATAAAGGCACTTCATATGCCGGGCCCCTCACAGTGATTATACTTACCTTGGTCCCCGCTCCCTGTCCCCGTACTGCCGCTGCTGCTTCTCCCCATGCAGGGATGAAAACATCCGGTGACGAGGGGTAGCCAATGGCAGGCGGGGTTAGGGAACGAACCTACCTAGCTTCCCCATCTGTCATTGGCTGCTCCCCCCCCCGTCACCGGATGTTTTCATCCCTGCACAGGGTGAAGCGGCAGTACGGGGACAAGGAGCGGCGCAGGGACCGAGGTAAGTATAATCCCTGTAAGGGGCCCGGCACATAAAGGGGGCTTTAAGTAGTCTCGGATAACCCCTTTAAACTTGAGGTACAGCATTTGTCTATAATGGGCCAACCCTGTGGCCTTAAAGTCGAGATTAAGGTAATTGAGCACGCTGGCTCAGTGGTTAGGACTGGTGCCTTCTAACACTGGAGACCTGGGTTCAAATCCAAACAAGGACAACATCTGCATTTGTATATTTGCCCTGTGTTAGCGAGGTGTCCTCCCGCTACTCTGGTTTTCACCCACACTCCCCTTAATGACAGCCATTAAGCCTTTTACAGATTCTATACAGGGAACTTTGAAAATGCACAGATATGACAAATCAGTTAATATCCCTTATGATCCATTTGACATATCCGTCCAAATCTACGTGTATGTCAGAAATCGGATTCCTTTTTTACAGATGCTATCTGCTCAGGAGCTGAATGGGTGCTATAGTCGGTGGATGCCTGCTCATTTACACGGCAACCCCTCGTCCTTTAAAAAATAAACATCTCAGGCATTGCCACGTGCGAACCCACCCATACCATACTATTAAAATATAAAAATATTTATCCGATAGGGTAAATGGCGTGATAGAAAATAAAAAACATCAAATTTGCTATTTTGCCATTTTTTTTTTGTCACTTCACCCCCTTGAAAAAATGTAATAAGGTGGTCAAAAAGTCACACGCTCCAAAATGGTATCAATAAAAACTACAGATCATCCCGCAAAAATTGAGCCCTCACACAGCTCCATAGACATATTAAGTCTCTCGTAACATTTTTATGTCAGTTAATAGGTCAGTTATATATTAATAGGTCATAATTAAAATAGCGTTAATAGGTCAGTTTTACCGCATAGGAAACGCTGTACAAACAAAACCCAAAACTGCGTCAGAATTATGGTTTTATCCAATTCCACCCCACTTGAAATTTTTTTCCAGCTTTCCACTACGAAACTATGAAACAGGAAAATAGCAAGTGCAACTTGTCCCGCAAAAAACAAGCCCTCATATGGCTATATGAATGGGAAATTAAAGTTATGGCTCTGGGAAGCTGGGAGTAAAAAATGAAAACGGAAAATGGCCCTGTCCTGAAATGGTTACATAGTAACATAGTTTATAAGGCCGAAAAAAGACATCTGTCCATCCAGTTCGGCCTGTTATCCTGCAAGTTGATCCAGAGGAAGGCAAAAAAACCCTGTGAGGTAGAAGCCAATTTTCCCCACTTTAGGGGAAAAAAAATTCCTTCCCGACTCCAATCAGGCAATCAGAATAACTCCCTGGATCAACGACCCATCTCTAGTAGCTATAGCCTGTAATATTATTACCCTCCAGAAATACTCATTCCCCTCTTGAACTCTTTTAGTGAACTTACCATCACCACCTCCTCAGGCAGAGAGTTCCATAGTCTCACTGCTCTTACCGTAAAGAATCCTTTTCTTTGTTTGTGTACAAACCTTCTTTCCTCCAGACGCAAATGATGTCCCCTCGTCTCAGTCACAGTCTTGGGGATAAATAGATGATGGGAGAGATCTCTGTACTGACCCCTGATATATTTATACATAGTTATTAGATCTCCCCTCAGTCGTCTTTTTTCTAAAGTGAATAAGCCTAATTTTGATAATCTTTCTGGGTACTGTAGTCCACCCATTCCAGTTATTACTTTAGTTGCCCTCCTCTGAACCCTCTCCAGCTCTGCTATGTCTGCCTTGTTCACAGGAGCCCAGAACTGTACACAGTCCTCCATGTGTGGTCTGACTAGTGATTTGTAAAGTGGCAGAAATATCTTCTCATCACGGGCATCTATGCCTCTTTTGATGCAACCCATTATCTTATTGGCCTTGGCAGCAGCTGTCAGACACTGGTTTCCGCAGCTTAGTTTGCTGTTCACTAAAATTCCTAGGTCCTTTTCCATGTCAGAGTTACCCAATGTTTTACCATTCAGTATGTACTGATGACTTGCATTATTCCTTCCCATATGCATAACCTTACATTTGTCAGTGTTAAACCTCATCTGCCACTTCTCTGCCCAAGCCTCCAGTCTATCCAGATCCATCTGTAGCAGTGTACTGTCCTCTTTTGTGTTACTTTACACAGTTTAATGTCATCTGCAAAAACTGATATTTTACTGTGCAAGCCTTCTATAAGATCATTAATAAATATATTGAAGAGAATAGGGCCCAGTACTGCCCCCTGTGGTACCCCACTAGTGACAGTGACCCAATCTGAGTGTGTACCGTTAATAACCACCCTCTGTTTTCTATCACTGAGCCAGTTACTCACCCACATACAGACATTTTCTCCCAGGCCAAGCATTCTCATTTTATATACTAACCTTTTATGTGGGACAGTGTCACATGTTTTTGAGAAGTCCAGATATGACATCCATTGATTCGCCGCAGTCAAGTCTAGGACTTGCTTCCTCATAGAAACTGAGTAAATTAGTTTGACATGACCTCATGAAGCCATGCTGATATGAAGTTATTTGCTTATTTTCATTGAGGTACTCCAAGATAGCATCCCTTAGAAAACCTTCAAACAGTTCACCCACGACAGATGTTAAACTTACTGGCCTATAGTTCCCGGGCTCTGTTTTTGGACCCTTTTTGAATATTGGCACCACATTTGCTATGCGCAAATCCTGTGGAACACTCCCTGTCAGTATAGAGTCCTTAAACATCAGAAATAAGGGTCTGTCTATGACATTACTTAATTCTCTTAGGATACGGAGGTGTATGCCATCTGGTCCTGGCGATCTGTCTATTTTAATCTTTTTAAGACGCCGCTGTACCTCTTCCTGGGTCAGACAGGGCACTTTTAAAGGGGAATTTACTTTTATATTCTGCATTTCATCTGACACTTTAATTTCCTCAGTGAATACAATGGAGAAAAAAAAAATTTTTTGTCGCTTTGCTTTCTCCTCATTGCTCTCTGTAAGGGGCCGACACCTTCAGGTTTATACTTTTTACCATTTATATAATTGAAGAACATTTTAGGTTTAGATTTACTCCCTTTGGCAATTAATCTCTCGGTCTCTAGTTTGGTTGTTTTTATTTGTCTTTTACATATTCTATTTTTTTCCTTATAGTTTTTCAATGCTTCCTCGCTCCCCTCCTGTTTTAGTGATTTAAATGCTTTCTGTTTGTCATTTATTTATTTCTTTACAGTTCTATTTATCCACATTGTTTTTTTTCTTGTTTCTTAACCTTTTATTCCCATAAGGTATGTACCTCTCAAAATTATATATTAGGATGATTTTAAAAATATCCCATTTTGTGGCTGTATTTTTATTTTTGAGGACTTTGTCCCAGTTAGTTAGGCCTATGACCTCTCTTAGTTGGCTAAATTTTGTTTGGTATTTTTGTTCCTCCCTGAAGAAACACTCTTTTGAATGACAATTGGAAAGTTATTATTTTATGGTCACTATTTCCCAGGTGTCCCCCAACCTGCACATCTGTTGTTCTGTCAAGTCTATTGGTTAATACTAAGTCCAGTGTGGCCGTCCCTCTAGTCGGGTCATGAACCAGTTGGGAAAGTTATCTTTGGTTATTGCCAATAACCTGTTTCTTTTATGAGATATACAGCTTTCAGTTTCCCAGTCTATATCTGGGTAGCTGAGGTCCCCCATAATAATGACCTCATAACGATTTGCCGCCTCGTCTATTTCATTAACATAGTAACATAGTTTATAAGGCCGAAAAAAGACATCTGTCCATCCAGTTCGGCCTGTTTTCCTACAAGTTGATCCAGAGGAAGGCAAAAAAAAACCCTGTGAGGTAGAAGCCAATTTTCCCCACTTTAAGGAAATAAATTCCTTCCCAACTCCAATCAGGCAATCAGAATTACTCCCTGGATCTCTAGTAACTATAACCTGTAATATTATTACACTCCAGAAATACATCCAGGCCCCTCTTGAACTCTTCTAGTGAATTTACCATCACCACCTCCTCAGGCAGAGAGTTCCATAGTCTGACTGCTCTTACCGTAAAGAATCCTCTTCTATTTTTGTGTACAAACCATCTTTCCTCCAGACGCAGAGGATGTCCCCTCGTCACAGTCACAGTCCTGGGGATAAATAGATCATGGGAGAGATCTCTGTACTGACCTCTGATATATTTATACATAGTTATTAGATCTCCCCTCAGTCGTCTTTTTTTCTAAAGTGAATAAGCCTAATTTTGATAATCTTTCTGGGTACTGTAGTCCACCCATTCCAATTATTACTTTAGTTGCCCTCCTCTGAACCCTCTCCAGCTCTGCTATGTCTGCCTTGTTCACAGGAGCCCAGAACTGTACACAGTACTCCATGTGTGGTCTGACTAGTGATTTGTAAAGTGGCAGAACTATGTTCTCATCACGGGCATCTATGCCTCTTTTGATGCAACCCATTATCTTATTGGCCTTGGCAGCAGCTGTCTGACACTGGTTTCTACAGCTTAGTTTGCTGTTCACTAAAATTCCTAGGTCCTTTTCCATGTCAGAGTTACCCAATATTTTACCATTTAGTATGTACTGGTGACTTGCATTATTCCTTCCCATATGCATAACCTTACATTTGTCAGTGTTAAACCTCATCTGCCACTTCTCTGCCCAAGCTTCCAGTCTATCCAGATCCATTTGTAGCAGTGCACTGTCCTCTTCTGTGTTAATTACTTTACACAGTTTAGTGTCATCTGTAAAAATTAATATTTTACTGTGCAAGCCTTCTACAAGATCATTAATAAATATATTGAAGAGAATAGGGCCCAGTACTGACCGATGTGGTACTACACTAGTTACAGTGATCCAATCTGAGTATGTACCATTAATAACCACCCTCTGTTTTCTATCACTGAGCCAGTTACTTACCCACATACAGACATTTTCTCCCAGGCCAAGCATTCTCATTTTATATACTAACCTTTTATGTGGTACCGTGTCAAATGCTTTGGAGAAGTCCAGATATACGACATCCATTGATTCGCCGCGGTCCAGTCTAGAACTTACCTCCTCATAGAAACTGATTAAATTGGTTTGACATGACCGATCCCTCATGATGCCATGCTGATATGGAGTTATTTGCTTATTTTCATTGAGCACTGCAATGGAGCAGTGTATCTAAAAAAAAGACCGCAATATCACATCTCCTAAACATGCCATACAGTGCCAGGTATTGATGTTGTTCTCTCAGAACCGGTGAAAGGTCCTCTTTAAGCGCAGCCAAACTGTTGCTATTTTGCAGTGTGAAATTTGCAGTAAAAATGTAATTAAAAGATGACAGGATAATTTTCTGGAGGCTCCCAAGGAGATGGAGCTGGAATGTACCAGGTTTGGATGCACATATTGATAGCAAAAGAAGTGGAGCAGACTGAGTTTCTAATTGATTCATAGCCCTGCAGGAGAATTTAACATCACATAATGGTATATTTAGCTTTTGCAGTTCTATTGTGTTTCAAAGCAGCAAATCACGCAGTGGCTTTCAGTGGCTGCTTTTTTGATTTTTCTAATTTTTTTTTTTCCTTTTGCAGAATGTTTACTAAATGAAGAAAACTTTTCTGTGCGGTGCCCCAAGCACAAGGTAAGCAAACACACACCATTTTAGGACCATTGTAAAGACAATTGGAGGGATTTATCTTTCTCCTATAACCTCATTTTTGCTTTAAAACTCTTTAAACACCTTTGTGACAAAATTTTGTCACAATTGTCATTTTTATGCCAACCTCGCCAGTTTCCGAAGGGGGGTTGTGGTGTGGTTGGGTCCATTGGACCTGGCACATTTATCATCATTTACAGCAGAAATCTAGGTCAGCTATGAGCTGGAGTAGATTTGTATCTGGCGGATACAATTAATTTAACACGACCTCCACCTCATCATATGTAAATGCATCCTTCAGCGGCACATGGCCTATCAAGACCGGCATGGAACACGCTGGTCTTGATAAATCAAGGCCAATGGCTTGTTTTTATTCGGCATATCTTGATTTTTTTCCTCCTATGTTTTGGAGCATAGCATGTATAAATCAATCATGGCGTTGTAAAAATTGCAACCCAAATCAGGTTTATCTATGACCTCCTATCAGGGCTGTGGAGTTGGTAAGCCAAAGCCCTGACTCCCGCAAAAAAAAAAAATATTTTCTGACCTGTTAGAAAGGTGCATGATGTAATCTGTAGTGAATGCAATATTCTTATCAGAGACTGTATTTGTGAGTTATCCCCTCTCTTCTAATTGTATCTGTGTCATGTGACCAACTCCCTGACCTCCAACTGACCCAGGACAGGAAGCCAGTTACTGCTCTATTCATTCCTATGAGACTGAGAGTTAGGCTCCCATAGGAATGCATAGAGAAATAGACTTCCTGTCCACACATAAGATGCTGTGTCAGTTGGTGAGTCTGATTGCTGGTCACATGACAGATGAGAAACATCAGGGAGATATAACTCACAAATTCAGACACTGGTAAGAAAATGTCATTCACTACAGATTACATCATGTACATTTCTAGCAGGACATGAAATAAAAAAAATTGCGGGAGTTCTTCTTTAAGTGATAACTTTAAACAAACTTTGCATAAATCAATAGTATAGATATGTAATGACAAAAAGAGTTTGTAATATATGTTTTACTAGATATCTTTACTCTGAACTTTCAGTTTCAGGCTTCTCTGGGTACAGCTCACGAAGGGCCTGATGTATGAAAACTGTCTAGGTCTAAGACTTTTTGTTTCCCATAGCAACCAATCAGAGCTCCCCTTTCATTTCTCCAGAGCACTATATGAAATGAAAGGGGAGCTCTAATTGGTTTCTATGGGCAGCAAAGAAAATTCTACACCTAGACAGTTTTCATACATAAGGCCCTAGGTGTTTTGCATCAGCAGCATATAGAAGCCATGAGAGCAGATAACCTCTCCAAACATGAGCTCAGAGGAAGCATACAGAGACAACATGCACTGGACAAGTGATTTATGCACAGTTTATTGAAAGTTGGCTGACATGTAGATTGCACTTACAATGTCTCCTCAGACCGTGTGTGTGTGGGGAGGGGGTCTCCAGCAGTTATTAGCATATATTAATTTACTCTGACAGAGCAGGAGGTTGTGATCTCTAAAGCCATCCTTTGTAGGTACTATTTGTAGGTACTGGAAATATTCGGTGGCAGTTATTGATTCTACTGAAAAAAAAGGGGGTCAGTCAGTACATCCTAATGTGCAGGTGCACGCTGCTATGGAAAGAAAAAAAAAAAAAACAATGCAATAACACTCTGCAAACACAAATAACGTACAACAATGCCATAGTCACAGAAAATATTCTGGTGCTAGTGCTACCCTTATTTTGCAAAATTGAGATTCTTGGCAAGTACATTTTGTATAAAATTATTTCATCCCGTCTGCCAAATGGCGATCTCTATAAGATGGGAACCTAACACTAAATGCTACCTGTTATGTGCCATGATAGCCACCTTAAAATTCAGGGAGTTTAGGTTCCACATGCATGCTGGGTTCACTCTGCCTTTTACCATTTTTGGTGCCTTAAAGGCCTCCATTAAATCCAGGGATGCAGGTACCAACATGCATGCTGAGCCCACTCTCTACCTCACCTGGTGCCTCACGGCTTCCAATGCATATACTGAGAGGAGGCTACAGCTTTATACTTACTTACTCTGATTAAAATCAGCCTATGGGGCAGACAAGCTTGTCAGGAGTGCAAGACTAAATGGAGTAGCCACATCTCCAGTATCAGTAACTGCAAAAAAAGGTGTGCCGGTGCACTCTACCATGGCTAGAAACCCAAAGGAAAAAACCACTATGCAGCAGCACTCTGCAAACACAAATAATGTTCAATATTGCCGTAGTAATAGAAAACATTCTGGTACTAGTGCTACATTTATTTAGCACAATTGTTATTGATGCTAAAGAGAATCTAGAAATTATATCACTTACTTTTTGATCAGTCTGTATTCAATTTTTTTTTTTTTTTTTAGGGGATGCACCCATGGCATTCACCACACAGGAATTTTTTTTTATTTTTATATAACGTATATGTCATCAGTACAAAAGTATTGAAAAACTTTAAAGGCTATGTACACCTTCGGAAGCAAATGTTTGATTGCATTTTACTCATTTTTGGCTAAAAATCATATTTTCAATATTGAGCCATTCTGTCACAAAGGGTTAACAGTTTTTGTAACTGTGCGACTGGTACTTTCACTTTGTGCCATCATCTAGTAAACCTGATCTCTAAACTTCTTTCATAAACACTTATTTAAGCCACATTCTTATCAGTAAGATAAGAATGAGCTAGAGTGAGTGTTCATAATGTCAGAGAGCAAAGAAAAGGATTCCGTCTGCTTCCCAGATGATGGAAAATACAGAAAATCTTGGCTTTGTACCCAAAAAAGGATTTCATATTTTTAATAAAAACCAGTTGAAAAAATTATTTTGAGCGCAAAATAAGTACAATCCAGTAATACAAAATTGCCCCCAAAGGTGTACATAACGTTTAAATGTTGGGGATCAACGTTATTTCATTACCATTATAGCGGAGTGCCAACGGTATTACGTACTGGCTGCATATGGCACAGGACTCTGCGTCTGAGCCCGCTCCATATGGTTAGCGCTACACCAACAATGTACAGTTTCAACGTAGTGAGTGTGAGAGTTAATAATAGGAGTTAACGGTACAACTGTTTGTGTGCTTTAGTTGGTGTCCCTCTATAATTGAGATATTATTTTAATAATCAATGCAGAAATCAAGGTAATTCCAAAAGGAACACCTACTTTTTCTTCTAATTGTACGTATAGCTACGGCTGTCTTTGAGGTGATGTTTTACATAGTGTTTTCTGTGTATAGTTTGCAGTTTTTAAAGAACTTTTCTCTTTTGGCAGAAACTTTGCTTGCATTGTGTTCTTGATTTCTCTCTTAAATACTTTGTTATTGTTTTAGACCAAGACAATAAAAGGCGTGTTAGCAGAACAGCCTGAGCAGGGCTGAGGGGGGAATCGTGGCCTAAAGTTGGAGATAAAATTCAAGCACAGGTAGGTAGAGGAGTGCTGTATTATTTTGTAAAGTGGTCCTAGATATTTTGATCATTTCAGATGCAACAGCTTTTTCTTTCTTTTTTTTTTTTTTCTCTACTGCTTTTCCGCTACATAAGTTAAATCTGGTCAGTATTGGACATCCTTACCAAGTGTATTAAATGGCATCTGTGTCAAAGTTTGAGTGGGTGATTTTATTGTCAGAAGCACCGTGGAAAAAGAACTTTTATTCCTGCTCATTTCGCTCCTGCAAGTTTCCCCAAAGACTATCCCTCATGCCGATGTGCTCTGAGCATTCCCTCCCCTGTGAATGATGGCTGTAACAGTTTTCTAGTTGCGCTAATATATTTACGTATTTTCTGGCCCATGGACAGGAGCTAAATGTACAAGATATGTATGTCTGCCACTGTTTTTTTTTAATATGCCCATTTAAAATTCCACTGCATAAAAAAAAGTCATTCTGACTTCAGACATTGGCCTGCTCAGTAGTAAAAAAGTTGACTTTGGTTTTGCAAGGTTGGGTCTGATGTTTCATTTATTGTAGAAATAAGTGCAAGGTATATGCCATATTAGCTTTCCTGTCAGATTAGCTCCCTGTTGTGCTACCAAAGTTAAGGGATGTGCTTGTATGTTGAGAATGTACATAGTTAGACAATTGATTGGTCATCCATTTGATTTTTCTAGTCTTGCGTTAACAGTGGTAGAATACAACCTAAGGGTTCCTGCACATGACCCTTGTGATTGGCTCAGGAAACACGGTCCATGTGTCGGCCGCATCTCCCAGGCAGGCCATGGCTCCCCTGATCTGAACTGACTGTATCATAGTAAATTTCTTAATATCAGTCTCTATCTGATCATGGGACTATTGCGGTATACTCATATTATCATTTGAGTACACTGCAATAGCCCTATGATCAGATACGAACTGATTATCATAAGTTACTTTGGTCCAGTCACCTTAGGTCAAAGGAGCGGCGGCTGACACACTGGCCATGTTTCCTGGGCCGATCATATTCTTAGGTCTCGTGCAAATGAATAAGCACTCAGAATAAAGATCTCCATCTAGAATTGGCAACAATGTATTAGAACTGTAGTAGAGCGTGGGAATTAAGTATAATTAGAGGGGTTGTCCAGGATTTTAATGTTGATGGCCTATTCCCAGGATAGGCCATCAATATAGGACTGGCAGTCAGACGACACCTCGCACCCTCACTGATCAACAGTGATTTTGTAGCTCGAGCACCAGGACTGCAAAGCTCCATCCACTATGTGGTGTTCAGGGCAGGTAACTGCAAGACTGCTACCATCTTCCTGTGCTGGAGCTACACTGTAACAGCTACGGATAGTCTGACCACTGTCGATCTAATATTGAAGGCTTCTCGAGCCATCAATGTAAAAATCCAGGGCAACTCCTTTAAATAGGATCTGTGAGCTCTCTTGACAGGTCTGATAACAATGCTGAAGTCCTCTAGTCAGTGGGTTATCCCAGGGGTGGACTGGGAACTTAAAGGATTCGAATTGACAGAAGGGGGGATGACAGAAGTAGGCGGAGCCAACTATACCATAGCGTAGAACAAAATACCTCCCCTGCAAAACCAAATACCACAGTGCAACCTAATACTGCTGCCCACACCACCTTATGAAACTTTTTTTTTTTCTGAATTTATTCAGAAGTCTTTTGTAATACGGCCAGTGATTATCATTACCCCCTTGACAGAGCCTATTTTTGCAAATCTGACACGTCACTTAATGTGGTAATAACTTTGCAATGATTTTATTTGTCCAAGCAATTGTGAGTTTTTTTTTTTCATGACACAATGAACTTAATGGTAAAGGTAAATTTTGAGTCAAAAAATCCAAAATTTACAGAACATTTTGAAACTGATAATTATTTTATGAGGTGTCACTAACATTCCCCATATGTCTACTTTGTTTGCATTATTTTGTAAGTGTCATCTTCAAAAGTGATTTTCAAGTAATTTTCAAATTTCCACTTTTTTATAGGCCAATTCAGTTTTGAAGTCTCTTTGTGGGTCTTGCGTTGTAGAAACCACCTATAAATGACCCACTTTTAGAAACTACACCCCTCAAATTATTCAAAACCGATATTACAAACTTTGTTAACCCTTTACATGTTTCACAGCATTTAACGAAAAATGGAGGCGAATTTTCCCCTTTTTTTTTTCCAGTTTTACATTTCGATCCATTTTTTTCCTGTAACACAGCAAGGGTTAACAGCAAAACAAACCCCAATATTTATTACCCTGATTCTGCAGTTTACAAAAATACCCTATAGAAAACGCAGCCAGAAATCTCCCTGGCTGTGGCGCTCTCCACTGTGATTGGACAGCGCTACAGCCAGGGAGAAGGAGACGCCCATTGAGAATCCTTGGCGTCTCCTCTTCCCTGTTCCGATGCTATGCATTTGCATAGCGTGCACTGGATCTTTACAGGGGTGCAGCGGGTGAACCGAGCTGCGCTCTGAAGAAATTGTAAGTTCCCCAAACTCCACTGCACATGCCCTCCATAACCTGCTACTTAGTTAGCAAAGTGTGGACCCATGAAAGGTCCTCTTTAAACTACACACCGCTTACTCCAGTTTTGGAGCTACATATTCCTTTTAATTAATATTGAGAGCATCAGCTCTTTATCCCAAGAGGAGGGCTTGGGCATCCCTCTGGACATTGGCCCACCAGGAAATTTCCCTGTAGGGTCTATGGCCAGTCCACCAATGTGTTGCCTATATACTCCATTGGATACTGTTGAATCGATCCTAATAGTTCTAGACTGTGTAAGGGTGACACCTAGTTTACAGTGTAGTCTTAATTTTTTTAGGACGACTACCTGAAGTATAGATAAAGCACTTTAAGAAAGAATGCCCCAGTACTGTTATTCCTGTGAATACAAGTAGTTATTAAACTGGCATGTCAGGAAAGCTTACATGTACTATTTAAAACAGGTTTTCCAGGGATAATAAAAAATGTTTAAATGAGACTAAAATGTTATAATAAACTTTGGATTCCTCACCGTTTCCCTCCCCAACAGGGAAACTTCTGTTGAATCTTAGTTTATTGGTCGTAACCCCCTGACATCCAATTCTTAAACACTGTGCTGCCGCCAGGGGGTCAGCCATATGGTCCATATATGTACAGCATGGTTGTGCTGCAGGCTCAGGAGCTGTGCGCACGGCCCTAGCAGCAGGGGGTTCACCTGTGACATTGCAGCTGACACCTTTCAGCAATTACAGGTCGCTGTGCCAGCTGGGGGCCTCTCCATGACCCTCCGGTCTACAATGTATGGAAAGCTATCAGAGCCAAGGCTTAATAGACTGCCTGTTAGTTTTACACTGACAAATACAGCAGTAGCAGTATGTATTATATGATCAATCAGAAGATCACATTATGAAGTCTCCTACTGGAATTAGACAAAAATGTAAAGGTTTTAGAAAAAAAATTCACATTAAAATACCTCCAAAATCACCTATTTCACTTAGAGATTCTTGTTATTGGAAAAAATTAAACATGAAAAAAAATATATAAATGTATCAGCACATCTGTAAAGGCCAATACCATAAAACAATACCATAAAACTATTGCATTATTTATCCTGTAAGTTCAACACACACAAAAAACTGCCATGTTTTTGGTACCTTGTCTACGGAAAAAGTTCTATGTACACCAAAATAAAACTAATAAAAGCTACATTTTTCTGCAGAAAAAATCCTTATTATAGAATATTGCTGTCATATGTCGAGAGCTGTGTTTTTAATGCACAAAACTATTACATAAAAATCTGTATTTGTACTGACCTACAGAATAGTGTTAACATGTCATTTATATCACCTTGTAAGCGCTGTAAAACAAAACTCAAAACAGTAGATTCAGTAGGTTGTATGTAGAGCTGGGCGATAAGGCCCAAAAAAAATCCACATCAGCCCATTGTGCCCCATCAGACCCCACATCTGCCCATTGTGCCCCATCAGACCCCACATCTGCCCATTGTGCCCCATCAGACCCCACATCTGCCCATTGTGCCCCATCAGACCCCACATCTGCCCATTGTGCCCCATCAGACCCCACATCTGCCCATTGTGCCCCATCAGACCCCACATCTGCCCATTGTGCCCATCAGACCCCACATCTGCCCATTGTGCCCCATCAGACCCCACATCCATTGTGCCCTCAACCCATCCCCATTGTGCCCCATCAGACCCCACATCTTCCCATTGTGCCCCATCAGACCCCACATCTGCCCATGTGCCCCATCAGACCCCACATCTGCCCATTGTGCCCCATCAGACCCCACATCTGCCCATTGTGCCCCATCAGACCCCACATCTGCCCATTGTGCCCCATCAGACCTCAGATCAGCCCACAGTAGTGCCCCATCAGACCTCAGATCAGCCCACAGTAGTGCCCCCTTGAGACCTCAGATCAGCCCACAGTAGTGCCCCCTTGAGACCTCAGATCAGCCCACAGTAGTGCCCCCTTGAGACCTCAGATCAGCCCACAGTAGTGCCCCCTTGAGACCTCAGATCTGCCCACAGTAGTGCCCCCTTGAGACCTCAGATCTGCCCACAGTAGTGCCCCCTTGAGACCTCAGATCAGCCCACAGTAGTGCCCCCTTGAGACCTCAGATTAGCCCACAGTAGTGCCCCCTTGAAACCTCAGATTAGCCCACAGTAGTGCCCCCTCCAGCCCTCAGAACAGCCCACTAGGCCACCATAAGAATAAAATTTAAAAATCCCTTACCTGTCCTGCGCCACGGCTCTGCTCCAGGTCCGGCGCTCCTCAGTCTTCTTCTCCCGGCGCTGCACTGTCACCTGACTGCGTGCAGCGTCAGGTCAGAGTGCGCGCTCTACGTCCTGACGCTGTACGCGGTCAGGACAGTGCAGCACGGCCCCGGAGAAGAAGAGGAGCACCGGACACCAGAGCGGAGCCGCGGCGCATGACAGGTAAGAGAATTTTTTTATTTTATCTGGCGGGCGCCATTTTAGGAAAATCGAGTTCACGATTTTCCTAAAAAATAAAATCGTGAGGCTTTCAATTGGCGAATTAATCGAATTAATTCGATTAACCCTTTCAGTACCGGATGTTTTTAGGTTATGCATTTTCGTTTTGCGCTCCCTGCCTTCAAACAGCCATAACTCTTTTATTTTTCTGTTCACGTAGCTGTATGAGGGCTTGTTTTTTGCGGGACAAGTTGTACTTTCCAACGCCACCATTTAATATTGCATATGGTGTAGTGGGAAGCGGGAAAAAAATTTCAAATCGGGTGAAATTGCAAAAAAAAAAAGCTATTCCGCTACAGTTCTACGGGTTTCTTATTTACAGTGTTCGATGTTCATTAAAACTGACCAGTTACTTTCATTCTACTGGTCAGTACGAATCCGGCGATACCTAATATGTATAGTTTTTCCTGCGTTTTGATAGTGATCAAATAATTAGAAAGTTGCCCTTTTTTTTTTTTTGTCATATCTTGACCCCTATAACTTTTTGGTATTTATGTGTACGGAGCTGTATGGGGGCTCATTTTTTGCGGGGCGATCTGAAGTGTGTATGACTTTTTGATCACTTTTTATTTAATTTTTTTTTAGAAAAAAAGCAACAAAAAACAGCGAATCGCCATTTGGACGCTTTTTTCCGCCACACAATTCGCCATATTGGAATTTTTTTTTTATATTTTAAAAGTACAAGCGTTTTCGGTCACGGTGATACCCATGATGTCTATATTTATTGTTATTTAGGTATTTATTTTTTAATTATACGGAAAGGGGGTGATTTGAACTTTTCTATATTTTTTATTTTTTTATATATTTTTTAACATTTTTAATTTTTTTGTGATTATTTTAAAGCTCAAATATGAGCTAATATATTGTGTTTTTTTTTTTCTTTATGAGCAATCAGGGATTTACTAGATTGAGATAAATCCAAGAATTGCTCATTTCTTATCCTGGCCTGCCATCTAGTGGCCAGAATAAGAATTGCACTTTGAAAGCTGTAAACCTCATCAGCGAGGTTTACAGCTTTCAGATCGTGTACAGATCGTGTACAATTGTGTCCCCTAAGTTGTGCTCTGACAAGATTTGCTGCAGACACATTAAAAATCTACAATAAAAAAGTGACATATTTTTTTTTTTTTAGAGTTTTTCCAACTTTAATGTAACCGTTAGGAGGTAAAAAAAACACATCCCAAAAAAACAAACCCTCCTAGAGCTGCACTGTGTGAATGTAGTGATACAAAAACAAAAAAATTTACTGTATGCTCAACACCAAAAACAACTGCGTCCTTAAGGTTTTGTCCACATTTGTGGCCCAGTTTTTAAAACAAATTATCCTACTGTGTGTAAAATGAAACGATTGGTTGCAATTTTCTCTTGTTTCTACAGTTGTTCTGCAGAACTGTCTGTGTGGTTGCAACAGACACCAGACTCCGTATAGACTGATCCTGCAGTCATATTCTCTTCCATCCGTTCCTAGTGGGCTGAACAGATGGGAGTGTGACCACAGGATCAGACTATATAGGGTTGTCTGTTCTCATGGAGGAGCACAGATCTGCATAAGAGCTATAGAAGCAAAATAAGACATTTTAAATGAAAACCAATTGACGGTTTGTTTGGTGGGGACACCCCAAAGGCACCAACATCCATATTTGCATATTAAGAAAAACTATGGAATAGAGTCTCGTCAACAAAAGAAAAACAGCGTTTTGATCAGGTGAGCCACAACAATGCAAACGGCTGGGAAGGCAGGTCGCTGGTGACAGACTACCAGAACAGTCAGTCACGGCCATTGCATTCTTTCTAAGGAGTGATGAGGAAACCTGAAGGTCAATATATTGACAAGCTTTATTATTTTAACATTTTGAGCTTGTTTTAATACTTCATGTCCCTGGAAAAGCCTTAAGTATGATTGATGATTACAAGTTCTGAAAAATATTTTTTACGTTTTAGGTATACTTATATGCAAAACTCCATAAAGAAGGTGCACCGGCTTCTTTGTTGGAATAAATAATTGGTAATCACCAAATTGAAAGGTAATTAGTATTAAAATGTTAATTATCACAGCACAGTAGCCAGTGCACCCTCACTTGTTTTGGCCCTTTGTTAAACATTTCAAGCACTCTTACTTTACTATACAGCAAAAGCCACAGACTGTGTATTATCCACTATATACATAATGGATATTGTACAGTTGGTTTAGTCAATAACTGCTTCCAGCGGCCTCAGACAGGCAAGACCAGTGTTGTAATAGCAGTTTAATAGGAGGTCCGTTAAAGAAGAACTCCCGCAAAAAAACTTATTCCATGTCCTGCTAGAAATGTACATGATGTAATCTGTAGTGGATGTCATTTTCTTACCAGTAGCTGAATTTTTGAGTTATATCATCCTGAAGTTTCTTATCTGTGTCATGTGACTAGGAATTAGACCCACCAACTCACACAGCACCTAGTGTGGACAGGAAGTCTAATTTTCTATGCATTCCTATGGGAGCCTCACTTTCAGTCTCATAGGAATGAATAGAGAAGTGACTGGCTTCCTGTCCTGGGTCAGTTGAAGGTCAGGGAGTTGGTCACATGACCCAGCTACAATTAGAAGAGAGTGGAAACTCTCAATTTCAGCCTCCGATAAGAAAATGACATTCACTACAGATTATATCATGCACCTTTCTAACAGGTCAGAGAATAAAAATTTTTGCGGCAGTTCTTTAACTGAAGTACCTATCTGGTGTGTGAGCAGTACTAAAGTTCTCAGACGAAAGAATACAAACTTTTGGTGTCCTTATGTACATCTAAGTGTACACAAGGTGTTGTTTTGTGAAAAATTCCTCGGCTGATTTTTAGTGTTCAAATTACGGCCTGTGAACATGCCCTAAAGCTTCCCATACAAGTAAGGTAGCTGTAGCTGTTTGGCTGAAGACTATTTCTTCCAACTAGAAATGTAAGGCTGTGTTCTCATACACATTGACAGCTCCCATAGAAGCCTCTATTTTATAAAAAATGATTAACACTATAATATTCTATATGGAGTTAGAGGTAAGTTACTACTAGTCTTCACCCATTAGCGCAGGGACAGTTGTGTATTAAAGATGGAACCCACATGCCAGGAAATTGCACAGTACAAGAAATATAATGGCCATAGATAGTACTATTACTCATGTACGTTCAACAGCTTGTTCTTAGTGTCGGTACGCTTTAAGGGGTTAAAACTACTGGCAGGTGATGTGAAGAACATTGATTATCTTGTTGCAGTGCCACCCTGTCAGGTGGATGATATATTAGGCAGCAAGTGACAAGTCAGTTCATGTAGTTGATGTATTAGATGCGAGGCTTCTTTCAGCAGGATAGTCCGCCATGGTAAGTACTTTCAGCAGTGGGTCAGCATGGGCACTTGACCTGTCTGCAGCTACGTAGTAGTGCACTCATGTACTGTGTGTTCTGACACTTTTGTTATAGCCAGCAGTAACTTTTTCAGCACTTTGTGCTATACTTAATTTCAGTTCATGTTGAGGATATATGCTGCCAGTTTTCATCTTTTGCAAGGCAGAGGGTGAAACCTGCGGCAGTCCCCCAGCATTTCTGCCATAGTTTTCATACCAAAATCCGCACACTTTGGAACAGATCTTGCTGCAGCAAAATGTCAGAAGAGACACTGAGGATTCAATATGGCCATGCCTTAAAGGGAGAATACCATGATTAATGTAAAAAAAACAATAGCAAAGCTAGAACAAGCCCTGTACCTCACATGGATCCAGAGCTCTTTACAGTCATGGCTCCAAATTCTCTGCTAAATATATAGCAGTTCGGAGAGGGGGGGTCATTTCTGCTGCATGTTAGGGGGATTGTCATCTCTGATGTAACTCTCTTCTTATCGCAGCACAAGATTTAGTTGAAAGATTGAACTGAGCATATGCATCCACCACAGCAAAGGTGGACAGAGAAATAAGAAAAATAACAAACAGCAGGTGGCGCTATACAGATACATTTTTATTAAGTACATGACTGTCTGCACTAAATTTTTAATGACATACAATTACAAAAGTATTCCGATCCAGGTATTGGTTTGAAAATTGCAGACTGTTTTTTGTGGGACAACCACTTTAGCACATGAACTCTAAAAGGAACTGTTCACATACTGCCTTATATCCCACCTCTTGACAGGTACCATTGTCACAAGATAGTCACTGTTTCAGGTTTTCACATGACTTGTAAGTAGCTTAATATTATTACTGGTGTGTGTATTTTCTGTAGATTATTGAAACCTACTTTGGTATGACCATCCAAAACTGACTCCTCAAAGTTTGCGTATAGCTTATAATACTTATAGTGAATATGAGAACTATTGTCCTGCCTGTGCTTAGTCACTATACATTTTGTGTAGTACATAAACTGTCTTAACTGTATCTTAAGGAGATCTACGTGTGGCTTCTCAGCTTGCACCACTAGACTGGAAGTGGATGATGGGAGTTTTAGTGCCTGGCAGCTGGAGAACCAGTGGTTGAAAAACTCTTTCCAAGCATGGCTTCCCCTATTCAGTTTTTCTCGCTTTAACCAGTATTCCTAAAATGTTTTCCGACAAATAATGGCTCCTTCCTCAATAGGTAGTGCAGAAACTGATCATGGCGGCTGAGCTCTGTTCATGTGCAGCATGATGTCAGCAGTGTGCAGCTTTACAGTTCCCCCTTGGCTCCCTGCTTTTCTCCAGTAAGCAATGCCTTATTCCCTTAGCTTTATTCCATCATGGGGGTGCATCTGTGTGTGGAAGCAGGAAGCAAAGAGATTGAAAGCTTGACAGTTCCCTCATGTCCTTGCTTTTACACTGCATTTCATGTCATGAGACACAGCAGCACAGAGCAGAGTCGAAGTCAGGCATTTAACCTTTACAAAGGGGTCCCACAAAAAAAAAAAAAAACAGTCGTCCGTGTTCCAGGTAAAGTTTTTAAAGAGGGTCACTACTACTAGACTAAAATAATACATCTGTTGCAGAAACATCTTGAAGGGGTGGGGTCTTCTCTTAAAGGGGTTATCCCATGACTAATGTAAAAAGTGAAAATCAGACATCATACCGTACAGTACATGACAATCTCTGTCTAACCAAAGCTAGAACCAGCCCTGTACTGCACATGGGCAGCATTCGATCGTGCACAGCCACAGCGCCGTGAAAAAAGATAGAACATGTCCTATTCTTTTCCACAATTACGGACAAGAATAGGCATTTTGTGTGGGGTGCCGGCCATGTGTGTTCCCAAAATTGTGGAACACACACTGGCTGGCATCTGTGTTTTTGCGGATCCGCAAACATGCGGCCGTCTGAATGAACCCTTAATTACATGCAGTTACAAAAGTATTCAGATCCAGGTGCTGGGTTGTTAACTGTAGAATATTTTTCGTGGGACAGCCCCTTTAAGATCCTTTTGCACAGATGTTTTAGACAATTATCAGGAACTATCCAAACGTTCCCGATTGCCTGATTGTTAGGCCAGTTATCAGGAACGTGCATTTCTGCAAACACTAATCCCTGATAATATTTCTGATGATCGGTCTGTGTAAAAGGACATTGTGTACACCTTTGGGGCCAGTTTTTCTTTATTATTGCATTGTGCTCATTTTGAGCTGAAAATAATTTTTTTTTTTTTTTTTAAGTTGCCCTAGTGGCATCTAGACATGCTCTAGTACAGTGATTTTCAACCAGTGTGCCTCTAGCTGTTGCAAAACTACAACTCCCACCATGCCCTTCTGTAGGCTGATAGCTGTAGGCTGCCTGGGCATGATGGGAGTTGTAGTTTTGCAACAGCTGGAGGCACACTGGTTGAAAATCACTGCTCTAGTAGCACCCTTTGGATTTTGTGTCAGACCAGATTTTGAGAAGCAGACAGGCTCCTTATCTCTGCTCTATGACCTTATAAACACTAATTATACCTCAGTTACCTTACTGATAAGATTGTGGCTTAAATAAGTGTTTATGACCACTCAGTAGTTTAGAGATAAGGTTTATGAGATGACCAGCACTGAATGAAAGTACTAGTCATACAGCTATAAAAACAGCTAGTTAACCCTTTGTGACAGAACAACTCAATATTTTTAATAAAGGCCAATTGTAAAAAATGATTTTTAGCCAAAAATGAGTAGCATGCAATTAAAAAATATATAAATAATTACCTCTGAAGGTGTACTTAGCCTTTAAGAGGTGGTCTTCTGGAGATGCTTCATTGTGTATTTACCATATTGGATCAAAGGAATTGCTAGGATTTGCTAGAATTTGTTGTCATTTCGGTGCTAGGTGTTTCTTTTAACATTTTATTTTTGAGATTGTTCGGTGGGCTCTGGTTGTAAGAATGGTTCTTGTGAGCGCATCCGGAGCCATACTGCCCTGTGCCTGCCTTTTTTTTTTTAACAGCAGATACCTTGGACGAATATCTTCATGTGTTTGAAAAATGCCTTGCAATCTAGACACAAGCTCATGAGAAAAAATGTAAATTCTGAACGTAATCTCAGAAAAAAATCTAATTGAACTTGTGTGCAAAACTATCAGTTTTCCCTGAAAAAATCCTGACACTGTCCTTATCACGCATATGAAAGAAACCTGAACAATGAAAAAGCAAAAACTGAAAATGACCTTTGCTGAAGGGATTAAATATTCTGCATTTGGTTACACTTCAGTGTTTTTGACTCCTGTGTCAATGCGTTCCCAGAGCCAAAAGTGGTTTTACCTAATACATTATTTTGTTTTATTACTTTTAATCAGTAGAAAAACTTTGGGACTTAATAATTCCACTCCTTATGGTTACTGTAGATTTTTTTTGTTACACTCTAAGCAGGTGTCTAGAGTAATACAATGGAACATCAAATAGAAATAAATAATTGGGCCATTTAGTATATGTGCTAGTAACGTGTGGTTTTAACTATACAGTAAGTATTATATTCTCTATAATATATAGATGAGGTCAGGCAGCAGTTAAAGGGGTTGGCCACTTTGTTAGCACTTATTAAAACTCTAAAGAAAGCAGGGAGACAATAAACTTCCTCATATATCTTCTGCAGCAAATTTGCTTGGTTAACTTGCTATTGGAAGCCACACCCCCTCCTGTCCTGCACTCATAACTGCCTGTCTGGTCCATGCCTGCATGTGCACTAGTCCATGGAAGGAGTGTGCCGCTCCTGGGTCCTAAAGGCACCCTTCTTGTGTCAGAGAAGTTTCCTTCTGCTGTGACTGCAGTCCTGACTATACAGGGCTGAAGGGGCTTAGCAGAGAAACCTGTTAGAAGCTGAAATAAAGAAACTTTGCAAGAGGAAGATAGACTGAGGAGAAGCTGTGATAAACCTCACTGACTGCAGTGATGTAGCAGAGCCAGGAAGGTGCTGTGGACAACAAAGTGTGAGCAATCCTAGTGTCTGTCCTGTCTATGACCACTCTGCAATGTGATCTTATCACAGACATGTTTATTCCAGCCAGACCAACAGGTCAGGAGCTTTGACCCCTTCTGAGCTGTCAGTATGGCTGAGGTCAGTGATATCAGCAGCAGTCACTGATGTCATCTGTAAATATGTGCCCTCTCCTTCCTGCACACTGTATATAGTGATACATGATGCCCCCAATACAGTGATATGTGATCACCACTTTATACTGTATATAGTGATGTGTGACCCCCTGTATACAGTAATAGTTGACCCCACCACCACCATACACTGTATGTACTGATGTGTGACCCCCCCACCACTGCATACAGAGATATGTGAACCCCTGTACAGTGACCCCCTTTATACTGTATATACAGATGTGTGACCCCCTGTATATTTGTGCAGTCCGTGCACCTAAACAGAAATCTATGACAGCTCAGAGCTGCCATAGATTTCTGGCTTCATTTGAGTCAGAAAACTGGTGAAAATGAACATAAATTTGTTGGGGTGACTGGTCACGCCCTGTTTCTGCCATTGTCACGCCCTTAAAAAAAAAAAAACCAAGCCAGTTTTCCTTTACACCAGTTTTGATAAATCTGTCCCATAGTTTGCAACTTTTTAACACCACTTTTTAGGAACAAGGGAAATGATAACTCCCCCCCCCCCCCCCCCCCCCTCATTCTGTTTTTGGCTTACATCCAGTGGCACAACTAGAAATGACTGGGCCCCACAGCAAATTTATGAAAAGGGTAAAAACCTGAAAAACTCCTAGAACTTTAATATTCAGTTTTACTGCTGTTTTTTGCTGTATGGTTGTAGTCTTAATTCCTGCTGCGCCATAACTGAGATGTGCAGGCCAAGACGCCTGTTACAATGCAGAGTTCGTGTAGATATTTTGTTTTCTGACTGCCTTGTTTGAATCTGTTAACTTTTTTAAATTTCAGATTTTTCCATGAGTATGCTAATATGATCTGGGTTTTAGTTCATTTTTTTTATTATTATTTGAGAAAGTAACAATATATAAAAAAGAACAATTCTTTTGAATACACACTTACCCACAATCTTATTTCCTTTCCTTCCTCTTTTTTTCCCCAACTCCTATCCTCCTCCCCCCTACCTTTTCCCTCCCTTTGCGATGCGTCTCTATTCCCTCCGTGCACAAATTTTTTAGTTTAGGGTTTTAGTTCATTTTTACAGAGTACCTTTCACCACAAAATGCAATGCAATCTGCAGGCAGCTTATTTTAGAGCAGAAGTAGCTGAGTAGGTTGATAAACTCCCCGATAATTTTGTGGGAAAAGATTAAATAAAACTTATTTATTTCTGACTTCATCTGTACACAGGGAAGGTCTTATCAGTGACTGATAGCACTTCCTGTGTAAATGTGTATGCCTAACGGTCAGTTACTGATACATGTGCGTGGAGTGGTTGTGTGCTGCTGTGGTGAAAGTGTATAGCGCATGGACAAATGACACCATTGTGAATAAGCCATGTGCCATTGATGTGAGAGGTAACATTGGCTACTAGACTTGAGCGAATTGGGAGTGGATTGCAATACCTCCTCCGTAGTGCGCTAAAATGTATGGGCTCTGCTGCAAAAAACGTATATGATGTTATACTTCGTTTACGCACATAAATTACTATTCCAAAATCCGAGATTTTGGAACAGTAATTTAAATTTATATGCGCATAACCAAAGTGTAAAGTCATAGACACGAGACGAAGCACGTCTCGCATTATTTGCAGCAAGATTTTCCAGGCTTCAGGGGACGCCATACATCTTAGCGTACTATAAAGGAAATATTGTACAAATCAAGTTCGGATAGAGCAATCCAAACCCAATTTGCTCAAGCCTATTGGCTATGAAGGTGCTTGAGGGTGGACCAACATGCTACAGTGGAGCAACTCATCACAAAATCACCAACCTTGACTTCTTCTGTACATGTCCAGCAGATGTCGCTAGGGGTAAAGTAGTAATGCTTGTTTTTTACAGTCTGTAATAAAATATACAACACCCTGGCTATGTCACAAAAAGTCTGTAAATGTGGATTTACACCAGGCAATTGTTGGGCCGATAAATGGGGAACAAACATATGGGGAGTCAAACCATATGGGGAACGTTCACAACAATCAGTTCATGTAAATGTGCTGCCGATCACCTGATGAATAAGTGTTTTTCTGAACTCCTCTTTTATTAAGCATATTAAATTATTGCCTATGGGCAACAGATTGTTCGGTGTAAACAGCGATCTGCTGCCCAGAAACAATCGGTACAAGGACGACCGATGATGGCAACCATCGCTCTTCCCCATACAGCGGAGGTGATTGCTGCATGTAAATCTCTGACGGACAGACAGCTCTCGGGAAGGAACTGTTCCTTCCTCATAATTGGCTGCCCATTCATCACATGTAAATGCACTTTAACCCTTTCACTCCCGGAGGTTTTTTCTGTTAATGCATTTTCGTTTTGCGCTTCCTGCCTTCAAACAGCCATAACTCTTTTTTATTTTTCTGTTCACATAGCTGTATGAGGGCTTGTTTTTTGCGGGACAAGTTGTACTTGCCAACGCCACCATTTAATATTTGATATGGTGTGGTAGGAAGCGGGAAAAAAATTCCAAATCGGGTGAAATTGCAAAAAAAACGCTATTCCGCTACAGTTCTACGGGTTTCTTATTTACAGCGTTCGATGTGCATTAAAACTGACCAGTTACTTTCATTCTACTGGTCAGTACGAATCCGGCAATACCTAATATCTATAGTTTTTCCTGCGTTTTGATAGTGATAAAATAATTATAAAGTTGCCCTTTTTTTTTTTCCCTTGTCATATCTTGACCCCTATAACTTTTTGGTATTTATGTGTACGGAGCTGTATGGGGGGGCTCATTTTTTGCAGGGTGATCTGAAGTTTTTATTGATACCATTCTGGGGTGTGTGTGACTTTTTGATCACTGTTTGTTTATTTAATTTTTTTTAGAAAAAAAAAAGCGACAAAAAACGGCGAATCGCCATTTGGACGCTTTTTTCCGCTACACAATTCGCCGTATTGGAATTTTTTTTATATTTTAAAAATACGGGCGTTTTTGGTCACGGTCATACCCATGATGTCTATATTTATTGTTATTTAGGTATTTATTTTTTAATTATACGGAAAGGGGGGTGATTTGAACTTTTATATATTTTTTAACATTTTTTTTAATTTTTTTTTTTTACTATTTTAAAGCTCAAATATGAGCTCATATATTGTTTTTTTTCTTTGAGCAATCAGGGATTTACTAGACTGAGATAAATCCAAGAATTGCTCATTTCTTATCCTGGCCTGCCATCTAGTGGCCAGAATAAGAATTGCACTTTGAAAACTGTAATCCTCACCAGCTAGGATTACAGTTTTCATATGGTGTACAGACACCCCGATTGGCCACTCGGGGCGTCTGTACACCACCCGGAAGCGTATGCTTCCGGGTTCAGACGCAACTAGATGCCGTGATTACGTGTGATCACGGCATCTAAAGGCCCAGCAAGACGCCGCCGATGGCGGTAAGTAGCGGCAAGTCTCTGCTGTTAGAAACCGCAGAGACTTGCCGACCATGACGCCCGCCGCACTTGCGAGTGGGCGCCATGTGCCCGCATCGCCCCGGCGCCGTACATGTACGACGCTGGGAGTGTAAGGGTTAAGGCAGTACAGAATCTGTGTAAACAATGGGTCCCATATTTACGGCTAGTAGAGTACCCACAAAGTTGTGATTATCAAAATTGTGCTATATTTATCAAAGATTGGCTTTACAGCTGTTTGGAGTAGGGTGTTCTTTCAGATTCTGTCTGAACTGATCATGATAATAAATGCCTGCAAAAATACCTTGCCAATTTTGGTGAAATTACTTGTGTTAAAGGGGTTGTCTGGGTTCAGAGCTGAACCCGGAAATGTCCTCATTTTCACCCGTCCGGCCCCCCTTATATGAGCATCGCAGCATTTCATGGGGCTGTTCACGGGCTGTTTGTTTATATCTTTTTACTCTGCTAGGCAGAGGCTTCCTCCTACCAGTGTTGCCTGTGACATCACCTGCACTGATGGGCGGGCTTTACTGCTGCCCTAGCTGTTTTACAGGCTAGGGCTGCTCTAAAACCCACCCATTTGTGACAGTGACATCACTGGGCTCACTGCTAGGCAGAAGCCTCCGCCTAGCTTTACCCATGGAGAGCTCAATACGTCACAGAATCTCCAAAAAAGCCTTTGCCCTGCGCAATTCAGTGCAGTGCAGGGCAAAGGAGAGCACTGGAGCATCAAATGCTCCGATGCTCAGATCAGGCAGGCTGCCTGGGAGAAAACATGATGTCCGGGTTCAGCTCTGAACCCAGACAGTCCCTTTAAATGGCTGTGATATTATACTGGGAAAGGTGAGAGAATTTCTGATGTATGATGGATCTAAAATGATGGGGAAGATTTATGAAACTGATGTAAAGAAAACTGGCTTAAATATACAGTGTTGAAATCTACAAACTGACACCAAAATAAATGATTTAAATGGGTTCCCTGTTTGGTGTTGGTCATTTTGATATACAATATGTATAGTTTTATGTGAACTGGGGCGACTGTGGGAGCAGTTTGGGTTGGCATGGGCATTTTTTTTAATTTCATTTGTACTTTTATATTTTTCTATTAATTTTTGGCCCGGGCCTCTGAGATACTGTTACTTTTTTTTTTTTGTTTTGCACATGAACTCCAGGTCCAGTAGAGGAAGCACCATAGCCACTTCATCAATTCACTGCATAGTGCTCAAACAACTGACTGGTGGGGTGTTGGACCCCCACCAATCAGATGCTGTTCACCTATCCAGAGGCAAAATATTGCATTATTTTTGGCACTATTTTTGTGTTTTGTACATTTTAATGGACTCACTTTGAATAAAGAATCCATGGAGGACTTGCTTCTGTCAGTCGTCTTTTGTGTTTAAATATAGCGATTGCTGTGGATCTCCGGTTGCTAACTAGCTGGGTCATTCCAGATGGAGGTCTGAAAAGGACATTGGTGCCGTTTTCATATTTGTATTTTTTCTATGCAGAGGATAGGTCTTCAGTTAATGCGGGTTTACATGCCATAATTAAAGGTGGCATTAGAAAGTACAACTTGTCCCACATATTTATAACTGAATAAAAATTAAAAAAATAAAAACACTAAGGCTACTTTCATACCTGCGGCGCGGGGCTCCGACAGGCTGTTCCGGTGGGTGAACAGCCCGCCGGATCCGTGCTGCCGCAGGTGCATTTGTGGAGCCGGAACTGTGCTCCGGCCCCGTTCCCTGTAATGGGGGTGGGCCGCGGATCCGGCCGCAGCACAGCAACCCCTGCTGAGAGGCGGCCGTAATAAAAAATTTTCGTTCCGGCCGCCTCTCAGCAGGGGTTGCCGCGCTGCGGCCGGATCCGCGGCCCGCCCCCATTACAGTGAATGGGGCCGGAGCGCAGTTCCGGCAGCACGGGTCCGGCGGGCTGTTCACCCACCGGAACAGCCTGCCAGAGCCCCGTGCCGCAGGTGTGGAAGTAGCCTAAACATGTTTGGTATCACTGCATCCGTAACGACCTGATCTATAAAAGGATCACATTACTTTCCATGCACAGTGATCTCCATAAAAAAATAAATAAAAACTATGATAGAATTGAAATTTTAGCCACATCACTTCCCAAAAAATGGTATTAAAAATGATCAAAGAAGTCTTATGTACTCAAAATTAGTACCAATCAAACTGTCACCTCTTCCCATCCAGTTATTGGGAAGGAAACGTTTCTTACCGTTGGCCAGCCAGTTCAGTGGGGGGTGAAGCGATGCTTTTACAATGAGCAATAACCTCCACAGTATGAGAATGAGCGATCGCTACTGCGATCACTTGTCTTCATACAGCTGCAGTTTTTGGGCAGCAGATCGCTGATTAGACAGCATGATCTGCTGCCCAGAAACAATTTACTTGCCTGCACGAAGAACTGTTTCACCCAATAAATGAGCCTTTTGCTCGTTCATAGAGTGATGGCTGCATCTTTACACTGGCAGATTGTTGGGAATGAGCACTCGTAAGAACATTTGTCCCCGAAAATCGGGCCGCGTAAATCCGCCATAATCATGTAACAATAAAAAGTCTTTATAATAATACTTTTATTATTTTTAGCGATCCACTAGAAGCTTTTAGCTGGCTTGACTCAGAAGGCCTATCATGTTAAGTAGCTCTGTACTGAATCTATATTTCCATCTCTCCTCCTCCTTCCTGGGGGAGTGAAAGAGCCCATTTACATCATGTACCAAATTATTCTGCACATACCATTTCTGTCTGTCAGAGTTTCATCCTCCACAGTTGTATTACAATCTGCATGTTCACAAGTGGAATGACTGATAATGGCAATAATTTCATTTATATTTTAAAAAGAATGTTGTTCCAAATTCTTCTGCAGAAAAATTTGTAACTTTCAAGATTTTAATTTCTCTGCTTTTAAGGCAGTGATATCTCACAAAATAGTTATTACTTTACATTTTCCATATGTCTAGGAAATGTATGTAGAATTTTAGAAGCAATTCTTAAAATTAAGAACCTTTCCAAAACTCACTTTAAGGTTCAGTTCCGAAGTCACTTTGTGGGGCTTGCATAACAAACATAGAAACATAGAAGATTGACGGCAGAAAAAGACCACCTGGTCCATCTAGTCTGCCCTTTTATTATCCTTTTATTGTTATCTTAGGATAGATACATGTTTATCCCAGGCATGTTTAACCCCTTCCCGACCGGCGCCGTACATGTACGCCGCTCGGGCGGTGCGGGGACATGACGCCCGCTCGCGGGTGCGGCGGGCGTCATGGCCGGCAAGTCTCTGCTGTTTCTAACAGCAGAGACTTGCCGCTTCTTACCTCTGGCGGCGACTTCCTGGGCCTTCTAATGCCGTGATCACACGTGATCACGGGATCAGGATGCGTCTGAACCAATCGGGGTGTCTGTACACCATATGAAAACTGTAATCCTTGCTGGTGAGGATTACAGTTTTCAAACTGCAATTCTTATTCTGGCCACTAGATGGCAGGCCAGGATAAGAAATGAGCAATTCATGGATTTAACTGCATCTAGTAAATCCATGATTGCTCATAAAGAAAAAAAACAAAACACAATATATCAGGTCATATTTGAGCTTTAAAATAATCACCAAAAAATTAAAAAAAAATGTTAAAAAATATATAAAAAATAAAAAAAATATAAAAGTTCAAATCACCCCCCCTTTCCGTATAAGTAAAAAATAAATACCTAAATAACAATAAATATAGACATCATAGATTTGCAGCTTTAATGCCCTAATTGAAACCATTTACCGACATCCTCATTGGCCACAGAGGATGCCTGTAACAAGCTCGGAAGCGTGATCTTCTGGGTTTTTGACCCTTTAGATACCTTGATCTCAAGCATCTAAAGGCTTTAATTACCACGGTCTGCATTGTCGCGGTAATTAGCCTTGGGTCTCTGCTGGTAGCGAAAGGGTTAATAAGCCTTTATCAGATTGCATTTGTCTATGCTGTGAATCACACACTCTTCTCACAGGTTAGGCTACTTTCACACTAGCGTTTTTAAATTCCGGTATTGAGTTCCGTTATAGGGGCTCAATACCGGAAAAAAACGCTTCAGTTTTGTCCCCATTCATTGTCAATGGGGACAAAACTGAACTGAAGACAACGGAATGCTCCTGAAAGCATTCCGTTCCGTCTTCAGACCGGAGGACAAACCGCAGCATGCTGCGGTTTGCTCTCCGGTCCAGGCATCCGCACCAAGACGGATCCGGAATGACCCCCAATGCAAGTCAATGGGGACGGATCCGTTTGGTGTGGACACACCAGTAATCCGGATCTGTCCTCCATTGATTTCCAATGGGGGGTCATTCCGGATCCGGCATACATACACACAGACATACAAACAAACATACAGACATACATACAAACATACAGACATACATACATACATACTCACATACTCCCGGGACGCCGGCAGAACGTCTTCACGCGCCTCCTGCGCGCTGCGATGACATTTCCCCACTGCGCCCAGCAGAGGGCGCTGTGGGGAATCGTCATCACTGCGCGCAGGAGGCGCGTGTAGACGTTCTGCCGGCGTCCCGGGAGTATGTGAGTATGTATGTATGTCTGTATGTTTGTATGTATGTCTGTATGTTTGTTTGTATGTAGTCTGTGTGTTGTTTTAATGTGTGTCATGTGTGGGGCCGGAGCGCTGCTCCGGCTCCACACATGTATAGCGTTAGCACGGATCCGTCGGCACCCTTTAGGTGCCGGATCCGTGCTAACGCTAGTGTGAAAGTAGCCTTAATGAACGCTCTTCAGTTTTCATGGAATATCAATTGTTTTCATGCCTTTTGCAAGACATTTAGCTATTTCAGACCTTTCTGAAGATGAAAAGCATTTCTCCCTCTCCATATTTCATGAGAACTGTGACTTGCTTAATAATGTGGAACAATCTCTTTAAATAACTTTCCTTTTAACCAAGATTACCTGGCAAGCTATTTAATAAACCTGTCTAGGGTTGATACTAGACATCTAAAAAGATATGAGAAATAAAACACATTATTTTAACCCTTTCGCTACCAGGAGCGATAGGAAAACATGGTGTACAATCGCATGTGTAGTGGGCGTCGTAGGCGGCCGGTCTCCTCTGTTTCAAACAGCAAAAAGCCGTAGCTAATTACAGAGTTCGGCATTAATGGCGATTGTGGTAATTAAAGCCTTTAGATGCTGTGATCAAGTGAGATCACAGCATCTAAATAGTCAAAAACCCGCTTCTTACCAGCATCCTCTGAGGCCAATGAGGATGCCAGTAATTTGTTTCAATGCACTCTGCTGGGCACTGAAGCTGCAATAAATAAATTTTAAAAATCCATGATTGTTCAGAATAAAAAAAAAAATGGATTTTGTATGCTCAAATATGAGCTTCAAAATACTTACAAAAAAAGTAAAAAAATACAATTTTTTAAAATATATTTAAGTTTAAATCACCCCCTTTCCGTATAATAAAAAAAAACTAAATAACAAAAAAAAAATATATATATACTATATCAATCAATATCAAACGCCCATACTATTAAAATATTATATTGTTCCAATATGGCGAATGGCGTCAAAATGGCCAAATTGCCATTTTTTTATTGCTTCTCTTACCCAAGCAAAAATACTTATAAAAGGTGATCAAAATGTCACACACTCCAAAATGGTATCAATGGAAACTACAGATTGTCCCGCAAAAAATGAGTCCCCCACACAGCTTGGTAGATAAAACTATGAAAAAAAAAAGTTATGGGTCAGAATATGGTGATGTAAAAAAAAAAAAAGTTTAAATTTATTTTAACACTATTTAGACATATAAAACCTATGGGGTATCGTTGTAATCGTACTGTCCCAGAGAATGAGAGGCATGAACCTGTTTTGCCACAAATGGAACGCCATGGGAGCAAACCCGTAAAAAGGTGGAGCAATTGTGTTTTGTTTTTTGTTTTTTTTTTCTCAATTCCACCCCATTTGGATTTTTTTTTTACTGCTTCCCACTACATTGTATGCTCTAATTAATGGTGGCATTAGAACGTACAACTTGTCCAGCAAAAATAAGGCCTCATACAGCTATGTGAGCGGAAATATAAACCAGTTATGGCTCATGGAAGATAGGGAAGAAAAATGAAAAAGCAAAAACTAAAAAACCCTGGTATGCTAAGGGTTAAAAACTAAACTGTTATTGTTATGTAATTGTGAATAATTTGGAACACGGGCTACATAGGTAGATTATTGAGAAAGTGTTTGTTCCCAGCAATTGCTGCCGATCACCTGACAAATTAGCAAAAAACTCATTTGTTAGTTGATCTGTCACTTAGTGGCACAAAAATATTAATTTGTCAGCATCACACTGCTGGCAAGCAATAAAACTGTAAGGGGTACAAATTATCTTGTTAGCCATTTTTTTCATCTCCATATAGAGGGGATGAAATCTGCATGTAAATGCAGGTTAAAGGGCGTTTGTCAGCAGATTTGAATCTGTGAAAGTGTCTGAACTGCTGCATGTGTACTTAGCAGCGGAAGGCATCTGTGTTGGTCCCATGTTCAATATGTGCCCGCTTTGCTTGAAAATGAATTTTTTATATATGTTAATGAGCCTCTAGGAGCAATGAGGGCATTACCATTACTCCTAGAGGCTCAGCGCCCTCTACACTTTGAAAGCGCCAGTCAGTGTTAATGTGATCGCACCTGGGCATGTTAATAGAAGAGCAGAGAGCATGACAGTTGCAGAAAGAGCTGAGCCTCTAAGAATAATGGCAATGCCCCCTTGCTCTGAGAGGCTCATTTTCATATATTAATATTTTATTTTTCTCTGCAATGCGGGCACATATAAACATGAGACCAACACAGATGCCTTCAGCTGTGAACCACATGTGCAGCAAGTCAGGCAGTTTCATAGGTACAAATGTGCCCTTTAAACAAGTCGCCCATGTAAGGCTAGGGCTACACGACGACAGCTGTCGCGCGACAATCTTTATAATGGAAGTCTATGGTGTCGAAATGCGACATGCGACTGCTACACGACAGTCGTGGAAAAGTCAATCCAGGATGGGTTTTTCTACGACTGTCGTGTTGCAGCATGTCGCAGTGCGACACCATAGACTTCCATTATAAAAATTGTCATGTCGCACGACAACTGTCGTTGTGTAGTTGTGCACTAAGGATATTAGACTATAGGGTGGCACTTGACATTTTCCCCTCACCCAGGATAGCACTCATGTGAGTAGTGCAGTTGCCATGTTTGTGGTGGCCCCAACGCAATGCTGATTCCCCCAGTCATTGTTGAGGGGTCACCATGTGCTGCTGCTCTCTGGAAGGAATGGTAAGGAGTGGTGTACCCCAATGGGAAATAAGTACAGAGAGTCAGGGTCTACAATAAACCCATGTGCTTCTTTACTGGAATTCAGGTGGAAAACACAGGCGAGGAATAGGGCTGGCTTCTCCAGTTTCCTCCCTGACAGAAGAAGGGTTTGATGCTGAGGAAAGGTCAGAGCTAGCTGTCCCTCTCTCGCAGAAGACTGGTACCCTGGTCAAAGACTTGAAGCCCACAATCTGTAGCTCAGTAGTGCTGGTGGCTCCTTGTTCACAGGGCTGGTGACCCATGGTCTGTTGCTCACAGTCCCCATCTTGGCATCCTCTGGTCAACCATGCAGACTGGCAGAGTCTCCCCCTCCAAACACTGGTCCCTAACTGCAGAAACCTAGGGGCTCTGACTGCTCTCCTTATATAAAGTTTCTGTCTGAACTAGAACCTTCTAGTTGGAGGGGTGGAGTCGAGAAACTCGGCTCAAACAGTTACAAAAGTTACAACTCCCGTCTGTCCTAGACTTACATTAAAGCTTCAGTGATACTTAGTGGCAATGACGCAGCAGTTTTTCCAGACACACACAGGTTTTCAGACATTCAAAAGGTCAGTCTGTCTAGTTTTGGTGGTAAACAAGTCTGGCTTTTTCCATCTGAAACATGCTGTTCTTTAACCCTTTCAACCCTGGGCCAGTTTTCACCTTCCTGCCCATGCTATTTTTTGCAAATCTGACATGTCACTTTATGTGGTAATAACTTTGGAACGCTTTTACTTATCCCAGCCATTCTGAGATTGTTTTCTTATGACACATTGTACTTCATGACAGTAGGGTCTCATTTTTTGCGGGATGAAATGACTGCTTGCTACCATTTTGGGGTACATATGCCTTTTTGATCGCGTGGTATTACACTTTTTGTGAGGCAAGGTGAAAAAATGGCTGTTTTGGCATACTTTTTTGAAAAATTTTTTTTTTTTTTTACAGCATTCACCTGGCGGGGCCTTATCATGTAATATTGTTATAGAGCAGGTTATGGCTTATTTTTATGCTTTTAAATTTTTACATTGTGAAAACATTTTTGAACAGAATCTTTTTTTTGTTGCCATTTTGTCTTTTTGGTACCATTTTGGGGTAAATACGCCTTTTTGATCGCCTGCTTTTACACTTTGTGAGGGAAGGTGACCAAAAAATGGCTTTTTTTTTTTTTTTTTTTCTTTTTTTTTTTTTTTTTTTTTTAACTGCGTTCACTTGGCGGGGTGGATCATATGATATTTTTATAGAGCCGGTTGATACGGACGTGGCGATGCCTAATATGACTACTTTTCTTTTTTTCCCTTTTTTTTTTTTTTGACAATTTTTTAAACTTTATTTCAGGAAAAGGGCTTTTTTTTTTTTTTTTTTTTAATTTTTTTCACTTTATTTTTTTGTCCCACTCTGGGACTTCAACTTTTGGGGGTCTGATCCCCTTTACAATTCATTACAATACTTCTGTATTGTAATGCATTGGCTGTAAGTATATGACACACTGTAACACACTTACAGCTTGCTTCCTGTGAGATTCAGGGGGCTGGATCTCACAGGCTTGCAGGGATGGCAGCCACGATGCCTAAGGAAGGCATTGGGCTGCCATCCAAGCCATAGGGTCCCCGTCACAAAAGTGCGGGGACTCGATGGCTTTGACTTCCCGCTTCACAGATGTCATGTGTCGCGGTCAGCGCTGACTGCAGCACATCAAGGGTTAATGCACCCGGCATCACTGTTTTCACTGATGCCGGCGCATACAGCAGGGGTCTGGCTACCGGGAACAGACGGTCTCCTGCAGCTCATCAGGCGGGCACAGCAGGAGCTTCCCGCAGCGCCGTACATGTACGGCGCTGGGCGGGAAGAGGTTAAACCCTATGGCAGTTGTGGAAAATGACCAGCTTCTCATTATTACTCACTTTTGTTGCCATCGCTTTAGACATTAATGGCTGTGTGTTATTTTGAGAGCACACCAAATTTACACTTATACAAGCTGTACACTGACTACTTTACATTGTATCAGTGTCATATCTTCAGTGTTGTCTTATGAAAAGATAAATACTGTACTGTATGTCTCCAGTGGCCCAAGCTGGACATAACCTATTAGTCACTGAAATGCCATCATTGTAAAATATTTGAAGTTATCACCATCAAATGTACATTACATTTTGGAAAACCTGTGTGTAGTCAATTTGCTTACTGCACCCCTCAAAACACCCCTTAAAAGTCTAGTTTTCAAACTCTGGTCATTTCTCGGGTATACTACTGTACTGGTACTTTGGGGATCTGCAAAAGTACCTTGGCATCCGAAGCAATTTCATCAAAATCTGCAATTCAAAACCCATATGGTGCTCTTTCCCGTCCGAGTTCGGTTTGGCTAGGGCTGGATTTCTTGTGACTGCCATGGCAATCCCTTTTATTTCTATGGGATCACTGCTACTTAAAGGGAGTCTTTTACCTCATTTCCACCTATATAACAGCAGTGCCCCACAGAAGATTGCAGACACATCCCAGACATACCTGTGGGCACTTTGTGTCTGTATTCCATGTCCAGAAAAAGCACTGCATATGATTTTATGAGTGCGGGACAATAGCCCTGCGGGCACAGCATCATTGTAATCAATGATGCTGTGCGCTCCCGTGCCCACGATCTATGGTGCTCCGGGACATATGGCCCGCTAACGGACCGTATGTCTCGGAGCGCATACGGTCGTGTGCAAGGGCCCTTATTTTGCTGGAAAACCGTTCCCAAGTGCCCAGCTGAAAGTGGAAGTAAAAACAGCTTTCTCTCCCGACTCGATTTCTAACAGCTATATCTTCTGAAATCTGGAACCATTTTTCTATCTACCACCAATACCAAGATATGAGCAGCTAAAGCAGCCCTCCCCTCTTCAGTCTGGTTTGCTTTCAGCACTTGCAGCAGCAGAGCTATGCACTTGGGAGCTGTTTTCCAGCATAATAAAAGTGCTTTTCCTGCAAAGTGCACACAGGTATGTCTGGGATGTGTCTGCAGTGTTCTGTGGGGCAGTGCTCTTAGGGCTCATGCACACGACAGTGAAAAATGGCCATGTAGCGGCCGTCACACGGCCATGTTTTGTGCCAATGTCAGCCTATGGGGCTATTCACATGGCCGTTTTTTTAACGGCCAGTGAATAGCGTCCGTCCAGAAATAGGACATGTCCTATTTCTGGCCCGTTTTCACAGCCCGACTGTCCCATTGAAATAAATGGGGCCGTTTTTAACGGCCAATTGACAGGAGTGCTCCCGTCTACCGGCCGTTAAAAACGGGTAGCATATAGCCACTCACCCTACCCACTTGCTTGCGCAGTGCAGTCTCCAGTCTTCATTGAGCAGGCCCTGCTGATGGACCTGCGTTATGCGCGGTGACGTCATCATGTTGGCGCGTTCAGTGACGTCATCGCTCACATCGCAGGTCCTAGAGAGAGAGAAGAGACTGCTGCAGCGCGAGCAAGTGGAGAAGGTGAGGTTTTTTTTTTTTAAAATCGTCAAAAAGCAGATTTGCGGGCATTTATTTAAACCATGGGGGACATTATTTTACCAGGGGGCCTACATGGGGGACATTATTTTAGCTCGGACACTATAAAAAATTATTTACACCGTGGGGAACATTATTTTAGTTAGGGGCACTATGGAGGACATTATGGGCATCATGGGGGTTATGATTATAGTTGGGGGCAAGAAATAACTGCCAATCCAATTCATCAAAACGGATGCAAAACGTACATTAAAAATGGACACACGGCCAGAAAATGGATGCACACGCTGATGCAAAATGGCCATGAAAAACTGACAGTGTGTCCGTTTTTAACAGACGTTTTTTTTTTTTTACTGTTGTGTGCATGTAGCCTTATATTGGTGAAAAACAGGTGACAGACTCCCTTTAACAATCCTGGCCACAACATCTGTCGCGTGACCAGTGTCGCTGTGTAGCCTTAGCCTTACATATGTTGAAACAGTTACGACCACATATGTGGTTATGTTGCAGCCTTATGCTAATTTTTTTTTTTTTTTAATAGTTCCCCCCCCCTCAATCTGGACTCCATATCCCATAATGAGAAAGTGGAAATTGAATGCTAGAAATTTTTGCAAATTTATTAAAAAGGTAAAACAAAAATTTTTCATGGACATAAATATTCAGAACCTTTGCTATGACATTTGAAATTTAGCTCCAGGGCCTCCCTTTTCTCTTGATCATGTTTGAGGTATTTCCACCCCTTGATTACAATCCACATGTGATAAATTCAGTTGATTGGACATGATTTGGCAAAACACACCCTGTCTATACAACGTCTAACAGCTGACAATGCACACCAGAGCAAAAACCAAGACATGAGGAGGAGAGAACTGTCTGTATACCTTAGAGACAGGATTGTGTGGGGGCACAGATTTGGAGAAGGGTCTGCCAGAAAAAATTCACTGCACTAAAAGTTCCCAAGATCACAGTGGCCTCCATGATTGTTAAATGTAAAAAGTTTGAAACAACTAGGATTCTTCCTAGAGCTGGCCACCTCAGCAAACTAAGTCATCAGGCAGAAAAGGCCGTAGTAAAAAGACCAAGAATCCAATGATCCTTTTGGCTGAGCTCTAAAGATCCTGTGTGAAAATGGGAGAAATGTCCAGAAGGTCAACCATCACTGCAACAACCTGCCATTCTGTTCTTTGTCACAGCGGCCAAAAAGAAGCCTCTCGTCAGTGAAAGACGAGAAAGATCACTTGGAAATTGCAGAAAAGCGTCTAAAGCACTGTGTGAGAAACTAAATTCTCTGGCTTGAAGGAAAACCAGGCACTGCTCCTCACTTGTCCGATACCTAAAAGTGAAGCATGGTGGTGGCAGCATCATGCTGTGTGGTTATTTATAGTGGTTGGAACTAGGAGATTAGTTGGAGTTTAGGTAAAGCTGAATGGAGCAAAGTACAGAGATATTCTTAACGCTTTCTTGACGCTATGTAATAGTACATTACATGTTCCTTAAAAGATGTTTTACACAACAGACACCTGGTGCTAATGTCTATGACCAGATGATTGCAGACATTTGGACAAATGGTGATTGCAGATATTTAACCCCGCAGATGCCATTGTCACATGTGACCACACTGGTATATCTCTATACAGGCATGCAGATGGCAGCACTGCATTGAATATATTGATCTTTGTATATTGTAATGGATAGAATTCCATTACAATATTACATTACATTGCATGTTTAAAAAAAATTCAAATCCCCTCCCTTTCCCCAAAATGGGAAAAAAAGTATAGGCATAGGCATCGTTTGTGTCAGAAAATGCTGACTATATTAAAATATCCCATGGGGCAAATGGCATAATGGAAAAAAAAATCAAAGTGGCTAATCTGACATTTATTTATCACTTCATCTCCCCCCAAAAATTAAATAAAAAGTCATACAAATCCCAAAATGGTATCAAAGAAAAAGTACAGACTATCCTTCAGAAAAATGTGTCAGCTCGATGGACGTGAATATAAAAAAAATTTATGGGAGGGTCAGAATATGGCAATAAAACGAAAAAATGTTTGTTTTTTTTTAGTATTAAAACACAAAACATGGTAATCGTACTGACCTGGAGAATAAAGAGCACAAGTTAGTTTAACTATACACTTACACTAAAAACAAAACCCATAAAACTGTGGCGGAAATGTTTTTTTTTTTTTTCCAATTCCACCCCACTACATCGTATGCAATATTAAATGTGGCCATTAGAAAGTACAACTTGTCCCAAAAAAAAACATGCTCTTGTGAACAAAAAAATAAAAAAAATTATAGCTCCAAGAAGGCAGGAATTAAAAAAATGAAAACACAAAAACAGAAAATTGCCCCAACAAGAAGGGGTTAAGAAGGCAGGAAGTAAAAAATGAAAATATCGAAACAGAAAATCACTCTGTTGGGAAGGGATTAATGAAAATCTGATCCAGAGTGCTTTGGACCTCAGATTGGGCCAAAAGTTCACCTTCCAACAAGACAGTGACCCTAAGCACACTACCAAGACATAGGCTTGCAGACAACTATGAATGTCCTTGAGTGGCCCTGCCAGAGCCCTGACTTGAACCCAATCGGACATCTCTGAAGAGACCTGAAAATAGCTTTCCTTTGATGGTTCCCATCCAACCTGACAGACAAAATCCCTAAATCCAGTTGTAAAAACCTTGTGGCATCGTTCCCAAGAAGACTGAAGGCTGTAATCACTGCCAAATATGCTCCAACTAAGTCCTGCGTAAAGGTTCTGAATACTTATGTCAAATATATGGGTTTTCTGGGATTTTAATATTGATGTTATCAATATCTGGCACCCCCCGCCGATCAACAATTTGAAGAGAAGGCTGCACTTGTGCCAGGGCAACCTTCCCTTCATTGTTTACCTGCCGACATCACAGCAGTGAGCAGGTGTAACTACAAGAAGCCACCCCATTCACTTCTGTGGGATGGCTCGTGCCTATATACTTGCATAGGAAGATGCTGTCCCATAAAAGTGTACGGGACCGCTTCTTGCAATTAGACCAGCTCACGCTGCGATGTCGACAGCAAGCAGGTAAACAATAAAGGGAAGGCTCCACTCACACGATTTAAGCCTTTCCTTCAAACAGCTGATCGGCAGGGGGTTTGGACCCCTGCAGATCTGATATTGATGACCTATCCTGAGGAAAGCCCCTTTAAAGGGTTATTCTCATTTTAGACAATGGGGGCATGTCGCTAGGATATGCCCCCATTGTCTTATAGGTGCGGGTCCCACCGCTGGGACCCGCACCTATTTCCAGAACGGAGCCCCCGAAGTGAATGAGGGCGCACTGCGCATGCGCAGCCGCCCTCCATTCATTTCTATGGGGCAGCCGAAAATAGCCGAGCGCTGGCTCGGCTACTTCCGTCGGCTCCATAGAAATGAATGGGAGCGCACCGCGCATGCACGGCCCGGCTCCCATTCATTTCTATGAGCGGCGCGGGGAGCTGTGCCTGGTGGTGGCCGGACCCCCGGAAACCTGGGGTCCTCCAGGTGCAATGCTCCCCACTCCGTTCTGGATATAGGTGCGGGTCCCAGCGGTGGGACCCGCACCTATAAGTCAATGGGGGCATATCCTAGCGATATGCCCCCATTGTCTAAGATGAGAATACCCCTTTAAAGAGGCTCTGTCACTAGGTTGTAACCTATGTATTTAAATACATAGGTTACAAGGCCTAGTGACAACTTTTAAAATCATACCTTTCATGCAGAGTTCTGCGCAGCGGTCGCGTAGAAATTTAAACTTTAAAAAGTATGCAACTGAGCCATTGGAGCATCGGGGGGGCGGCCTCTTTCCTCTGGAGCACTGCTCCTTCACCGCCCCCCCGGGCCCGAGGCATGTCCCCTGTCTGTAATCACACCCCTTTCTGTATATGATAGACAGCGCTACTGAACTCTCGCGCATGCGCCCTAAAATTTTCCCGGCGCATGCGCAGTAGCGCTTGCAGTGTGTACACTGCAAGCGCTGTCTTCTCTTCTGCGCACGCACCGTCACTCCCGGGACTAGCGAAGTGACCCTAAGCAATTTTAGGGCGCATGCGCGAGAGTTCAGAGCTAGACTTACCAGTCTAGCGCTGTCTATCATATACAGAAAGGGGCGTGATTACAGACAGGGGACGTGCTTTGGGGGGGGGGGGGCGATGAAGGAGCGGTGCTCCAGAGGAAAGAGGCCGTGCTCCGATGGCTCATTTGCATACTTTTTAAAGTTTAAATTTCTGCGCGACCGCTGCGCAGAACTCTGCATGAAAGGTATGATTTTAAAAGTTGTCACTAGGCCTTGTAACCTATGTATCTAAATACATAGGTTACAACCTAGTGACAGAGCCTCTTAAAATGCTATTTTCACTTTCACATTATAGGGTATTGAGTGCAGATTGATGGGGGGAAAACTTGATTTTTTTTTTTCCGTTTTAATTTTGGCTCAAGACTACAACATAAAATGTGAAAAAAGTGAAAGAGTCTGAAGACTGTTCACTTCATAAATATACAATGCATTTGGATCTAGGTGTCACCCAATCAGTCCCTTCTTCTCTGGGCAGGTGTGTACAGTGGGTTTTCTGAATGTGGGTATCTTGTACGTTACTTTTTCGTTATTGCTGTTTTATGACTTTTGTATGCTAATAAAAGTAAATATTATTTCTAAGACACACTGTATGCAATGCATTGTGGCATTTTTGGGGTCGAAGTTTAGCATGCTCTATCTGTAGCATTTTTTCAGCCCCCCCCCCCCATAGGACTTCAAAAATGCATCTACAAAATGACACTTAGGGCTCATTCAGATGGCTGTATGCTGTCCGCAAAAATACGGATCCATTTTTTTGCGGACAGTTCAGCATGTCCGCAAAAAAACAGATTGCTTTCCGTATTTTTGCGGACCCATAGACTTCAATGGGGCCACGTCCTGATTTTCACTGACAAGTATAGGACATGTTTCAGTGTTTTTGCGGAGCCGTGGAACAGAAGAAAAGGACCCCATAGAAGTGAATGGGGCAGCGTATAATCCGCAAAAAAAACGGATCCGTATTTTTGCGGATAGCATACGGCTGTCTGAATGAGCCCTTAATAACTTACATGTTCAAAAACACAGGCATTTTGAAAACACCAGAAAATAAAACATTATGAAGGAGAAGCAGCAATAATTGCAACTTTTGGCACAGCACCTGTAATCACTTACAGAATTTATGGGAGAAGATGCACTGTTGGACAAAACATGAAATCGAAACACGAGAAAAAATATCTCAAGTTAGTGTAGTCCAACGTCACAAGGAAATCAGAATTACTTCTACTACTGTTAGGTTTGCTTTATTACCTGCCAGTAAGTTAAGTTTTAAATTTGATGTTTTTATGTCTTTCAGGTGAAGTTTTTTTTTTTTTAAATAAAGGAGACCATCACACCGTAGTCCACTAAAACTATATGCTCCATATCTACGGGTGGACATTGCCTTCTCTTCAGATTCATCCAACAGCTCAAGCATTCCCATCATGGACTCAGTGATACATAACACAGGCGGTATCAAGGAATATGGTCTCGCAGAACACGCATCTTATAATAAGGGAGAAAGGATGTGTAATTTAACGGGGAAGTATTAAACAAAAATATATAAATATATAAATATATTTTTAATCTGAAAAGGAAAGGCGCAAAAACTTTGTATGGTTCAGATTAAATATTGTTTTAAAAAATTATGTACGGAAATACAGAGACTTTTGAAAACCGTTTTGAAAATATTTTCACTCTTAGACCATTGCTCAACATGCTACAGAGTTGTTTTCTTTACCACCCAAGATCTATTCTTTCAAAACGTGATTCGGCTATCAAATGCATATATGAACTGAAAGTTTGTACACAGCCTATGTATTCTGTGCAGCAAACCTAAACTGCTCAAGCTGCTGTGTTTGCAGCTATTTTATGTAAATCTTGTATAAAATAAAACAATCTGACCAGAATTTAATATGCAGATGCAGTGACGTCAGAGTATTGTATTTGTTTCACACCTCTCCCCTTCTCTGCTTTACAACTGTATATACTTCATTTTTTTTTCTACATCAAAAATACATTTTAGACGACTTCCTGAACAGAAAATTGTAAGAATGCAAAACATGTTGGTCAATGAGCATTTTTGTTTTTAAAGTAAAATAAACCACCTATGGACTATATAAATATATATTTTTTTTATATTTCGTGTATGTTGGCTCACATGATCAAATGAGGGAGGGGGCGGGAGGTGCCTTTCCAGTGGCTTTCACTTCATGAAACCTTTACTATTTGAATTTAGATGTTTCACAAAGGAAGTCAACTTTTCTAGAAAAAAAGAAAAAAATTAATGGAAAAAAAATTATAAAAGCAAAAAATAAAGGTAATTTTATCATTTGACTTAACTTTCTGTGTGTTACCTATATGTTACATACATGTTGTCAATATGTGCAGAAAAATGTTTTAATGCAGTACTTCATTATCTTGAGTGTGGTAGTCCGGCACTTTTTGAGGATACAGAACTGCAAAATGATGTAAATTGATACACGATCAGACAACAGGAAAATATCTAGTAAGGAGATGAACATTGATTAAGCAATAGTAACAGTTTATAATAACCTTTCCTTCTGGGTTGATTTTTAGAATTTACTCTGTGGTTATCCAGAACATTTATTTCATGCTGCAACTACCAGGTCCTTGATGCTAATAGATTTAAACTGAATTACTGCAGTTGTTTGTTTTTCTTTTGTTCATTTATAAATTTAATTTGATATTTTATTCTATATTATAATTTCAACATGTATATTTTTTATTATGGAAAATAATTTTGTTGACCCCATGGCTGGGTTTAATTCCATAAGGGAAAGCCTTGTCAATCAAGCTAAGGTGGGCAAGGAGGAATCATAGGGGAGCCAAACGATGAACACATCTTTTCATGTGTATCTGGTCTTTAAACTTTTTTTTTTTTTCTAAAACGTTGTGCATCTATGTTAAGGGGGAGCCTTTAAAGGGGTATTCCTTCCGGCTATAACACGTTATAACTATCAAATTGGTGGGGGTCCTACTGCTGGGAGCCCCACCAATCATGAGAATGAGGGCCCATACCCTATGGAGCCCCCTGAAATGGATGTAGCGGCTGGTCGGGAAATCTGCCACTGCTCCATTCATTTCTGTGGGAGTGCTGGAAATAAAGCAGCTATCTCTGGAACTCAGATAGAAATGGAGTGGTGGCACGCATTTCTGACCAGCCCCTCCGTCCATTTCAGGAAGGCTACACAGGGTACCGGGCCCATGTTTTTGTGATCGGTGGGCGTCCCAGTGTTAGGACCCCCACTAATTGGATAGTTATCGGGGATAACTTGTTATAACCAGAATACCCCTTTAAGTTTTTGCCATTAGGAGAAAACCCTAAAAGCACTTATATTCGGGGAATCTGCTTGTCATTTACTACTTGAACAAATCTTCAAGAGGTACAAATGGGTATTTTGCTAATCAGGAATGTATTGTGAGTACAGTTTGCAGATGAGCATATTTACTTGCTATAAGAAATGTACTGAATTTTAGATCAACAATGCTACAATCCATACATAGCACACGGATTAAAAGCTTTGTTTACTCCATATATTTAAACCTTATACTGTAGCTGTATAAAAAAAAAACTAAAATGACCACAAGAGGTCAGCAAATATCAACAAAAGAAAGGTCTGTAGCTTTGTGCGCCGTATATACTGTAAGGGCTGTTGTATTTTTGCATATTTGTCTTTGCAGGGAAATTTTCAATTTGTTTTGGTTTTCAATTATTTTTAAATTGTTTTCCAGGGTTGGAAAGGCAGGGGAGTGAATGACACCGAATTTAAAGGGGTTGACTGGTGTCATGTTGATGACCTGTCCTCATAGGTCATCAATGTAAGATTGTTGGGAGTCCAACAGGCCGGTCAGTCAGCTGTTTGAAGGGGCTAATGAGTTCTCTTCAGTGTTTACCTGTGCCTTGTCTAGATTATAGTGGCTGTGCAAGGTAATTGCAACCTCTCTCATTCAAGAGAATGGGATGAACAGTTGTGATTACCGTGCACCTCCATTACAATGTAGACAGTACTATTTGTCTTTATGGACAGCTCCTTAATTGGCGTGAGGAGTCCTATAGGCCATGCACACTCCTCTGGAATTCTGGGAAGAAGGTATACAAATGAGCTCCTAGCAAGCTCTGCCTCTGATGCCACCAGATGTAGCTATCTGATAAGTCAGGGATGCCCAACCTGTAGCCCTCTAGCTGTTTCAAAACTATAACTCCCAGCATACCTGGACAGTCTACAGCAGGGCATTGTGGGAGTTCACACGACTCTGTAAATGGGTCCGCATCTATTCCGCAATTTTGCGGAATAGATGCAGCCCCATTCACTTCTATTAGAGCGGGCAGCAGTGGCTCCGTAAGAAAATATAGAACATGTCCTATTCTTGTCTGCAATAGGCAAATTGTGGAACACATGCCGGGTGGCATCTGTGGTATTGCGGATCCACAATACTACGGCCGTCTGAACAGCTCCTAATGCTAAGGTCATACTAATTCTACCGTAACTATCTCTTAATATTATAAAAATGAGTGTCTGTCTGTTCTCTATGCACGACCAAACTACTGGACCGATTTTCACCAAATTCGGCACACGGGTACATCAGGTGTCCGGGAAGGTTTTAGACCAGGTCGCAGCTCTCTAGGACATACCGTTCCCGAGATATTCCCAAAATATGACCTGCATTTGCCAATATTAGCCTGGGAGCTTTGCTTTCAAACTTCAACTGCCATTCTCTGCACAGACACACACAGGGAGGGCAGGTTTCCATAACAACACAGCCAGGTAATTAGCAGCCAGCTGAGGAGCTCAGGTAACAACACAGCCATTTCTCTTCACTGCTTTAAAGGAGCAGAGCGCTGTGGATGACACTGTTAATGGGGTATTCAAGTTACCATAAATATAACTTAAGTTTTAGACTAATTTTAGACTAAGACCGTTCAGTAGTAATAAAAGATGTTTTCTTCCACTGCTACCCATTGCGTGTCCTCATAAATTACCATGGCATTGACCTGTAATTTAGGCCACCCTCAAAAGAAGTACTTAAAACTCCCGCCCCAGGTCTCGCTAAGTCACGCTCCCAACTCAGTCAGGTCACACCCCCTCCCACTCCACACCCAACAGGAATTGAAAAAATAAAGGTAAAAATCAACTGCAGGGATGGGTGGGAGGTTGACTTTCTTTCTGCAACGACACACAGAAACATTAAATAAAATAGATTAAATACACCGGTGCAAAGCGATGTTTTCTTCCACTGCTACCCATTGCGTGTCCTCATAAATTACCATGGCATCGACCTGTAATTTACGACACCCTCAAAAGAAGGACTTAAAACCCCCGCCCCAAGTCTCGCTAAGCCACGCCCCGACTGTCAGGCCACGCCCCTCCGACTCCGAATCCAATGGGGATTGAAAAAATGAAGGTAAAAATCAACTTCTGTCAGCTGCAGGGGTGGGAGGGAGGATGACTTTCTCTCTGCAACGACACACACAAACATTAAATGAAATAGATTAAATATACCCGTGCGAAGCGATGTTTTTTTCCACTGCTACCCACTGTGTTTCATCATAAATTACCATGGCATTGACCTGTAATTCAGGTAACCCTGAAAAGGACTTAAAAGCACCCCCCCCTTCCCCCAAGGTCCCGCTAAACCACGCCCCTGACCCGGTCAGGCCACACCCACTCCACAGACAATGGGGATTGAAAAAATGAAGGTAAAAATCAAGTTCTGTCAGCTGCATTGACTTTGTCTGCAACGACACACAGAAACATTAAATGAAATATACCCAGGCGAAGCCAGGTCCTTCTGCTAGTAACTAATATATGATAAACTGCTATTGATTGATATATGCTAGCGCCAGAATAAAAATGAATTGAAAAGGTCGAATATGCACAAGTGTCAACTGCTGTAAATCAAATATATACACTACTCACAAGAAGTTAGTGATATCTGGCTTTTGGGTAAAATTTTTGGAAAACACAAAAAGCTCATGCTGCAGTGATATTATATCATGAAAGTAGGGCATTTAAGTGGAAGCATGCAATGGATGGTAATTTCCTCATCTCAAACAAATTATTGAAACAAAAGCCAACAACAGTAGTCTGTATACCCCCCCCCCAAAAAAAAAAATGTCTCAATAACTTGTCATGTGGTCTTGAGCATTAATTACATCTTGACAACGACGTCTCATGCTGTTCACAAGTCAACTTATTGTCTGCTAAGGCATAGCATCCCACTCTTGTTGAAGGGCAGAATCAAGGTTACTGAGGTTCTGGGATACAGAGTTACAACCCTCTACACAGCGACTTAGCTGATTCCATAGGTTTTCATTGGGATTCAGGTCTGAAGAAAGTACAGGCCACTCCATTTGAGGTACCCCAGCCTCCAGCAGCCGTTACCTAATGATGGAGCTTCGATGAGCTGGCGCATTGTCGTCCATGAAGATGAAATTAGGCTTGTGGTCATGCAGAGGCACGATGGCTGGATTAATGATTTTATTCAAGTAGTATGGGCTTTTCACTATACCATTCACAAAGTGTAGGGCAGTTCTGTATTGACTAAACACACCTACCCACACTGTAACACCACCAAAGGCTCATCTGGTGACAACAGTGGCTGATGCATAGCGCTCTTCTTGACGTCTCCAACATCGTTGGTGGCTATCACTTCTGTTCAGAGTGAATTGACTTTAATCAGTGAACAGCACAGAGGCCCACTGGTCCCTCCCTCATCCAGTGTAGATGCTCCCTTGCCCATGTAGGACTATGACGCCTGTGACTGGGGGTGTGGTCAGGTAACCTTGCAGATGGTCTAGAATGCAGACCGTGCTGATTAAACTGTTTTGAATGGTCTGACGTGACCGGTGCCTCTCACCTCTCTTAAATGTGACTGGAGTTGTGTGGCATTCATCATCCAGTTCTGCAGGGCATTATTCACAATGAAGCGGTCATCAGTGTTGGATTTGGCCAAAGGATGTCCACTTCTATGCCCTTCTGTGACTCTTCTGTGTCTCTGTATCTCTGTTGCAACCTGCTGATGACACATTGTGACACTCTAAGCTCAGTGGCAACTTCTGTCTGAGAACATCCTGCTTGAAGCCTTGCAATTGCGAGGTACTGTTGATCAATTGTTAGGTGTTGTTTTGGTCTCATGATTTCAAAATGTGAACAACATGATGAGGACTATTTAACCCTTTCAACCCGGGGTTGTTTTCACCTTCCTGCCCAGGCCATTTTTTGCTAATCTGACATGTCTTTTTATGTGGTAATAACTTTGGGACACTTTAACTTATCCAGGCCATTCTGAGATTGTTTTCTCGTCACATATTGTGCTTCACGACAGTAGTACATTTGTGGCAAAATATTTCATTTTTATTTATAAAAAATACCAAATTTAGCAAAAATCTGGAAAAATTTTCAAATTTCAATTTCTCTATTTTCAAAATACATAGTAATACCTCCAAAAATAGTTATTATTTTACATTCCCCATATGTCTACTTTATGTTGGCATCATTTTATAAATGTCATTTTACTTTTTTAGGACGTGAGAAAGCTTAGAAGCCATTTTTCAAATTTTTAACAAAATTTCCAAAACCATTTCTTTAAGCACCAATTCAGATATAAAGTGGTTTTGAGGGGCTTACGTAATGGAAACCACCCATAAATGACCCCATTTTTAGAAACTACACCCCTCAAATTATTTAAAACTGACATTACAAACTTTGTTAAACCTTTTAAGTGTTCTACAAGAATTAAAAGAAAATGGAGGCGAAATTTCAAAATTTCATTTTTATGCCGATTTTTCATGTTAATCAATTTTTTTCTTGCAACACAGCAAGGGTTAACAGCAAACTAAACCTCAATATATATTACTCTGATTCTGCAGTTTACAGAAATACCCCATATGTGGTGGTAAACTGCTCTATGGGCATGTAGCAGTGGTCAGAAGGAAAGGAGCGCCATACAGATTTTGGAGACAAATTTTGCTAGAATGGTTTTTAGGCATCATTTTGTAATTGAGATACCCTGACGTCCTCCTAGAGCGGAAACCCTCAAAAAGTGACCCCATTTTGGAAACTACACCCGTCAAAGAATATATTGACCACTTTGACCCCCTAAGCGTTTTACGGAATTTGGAAACACTTGGCTGTGAAAATTAAAAGGTTCATTTCTTCCATTTCATTGCATCAATGCATTTTTGAACAAATTAAATCTTGTTTTTGTGCTGCCATTTTCAGAGAGCCATTTTTTATTTTTTTTGGGGTGCTTGTCTTAGGTAGGGTCTCATTTTTTCAGGACGAGATGACGGTTTGATTGGTACAATTTTGGGGTAAATACGCCTTTTTGATCGCCTGCTATTACACTTTTTGTAAGAGAAGGTGACCATAAAATGGCTGTTTTGGCACTGTTTTTTTTTTTTTTTTTTTTCCTACTGCGTTCACCTGGCGGGGTGGATATTGTGATTTATTTGTGTTTTTAACTTTTGGGGGTCTGATCCCCTTTACAATGCATTACAATACTTATGTAACACACAGTAATACACTTACAGCCTGCTTCCTGTGAGATCCAGGGGGCACTTTTTCACCGATGCAGGCGCATACAGCAGGGGTCCGGCTACTGGGCACAGGTGGTCCCCTGCAGCTGATCGGGCGGGCGCAGCTCCTGCACCTGCCCGATCAGCCCGGTGTAGTACTACGGCGCTGGGTGGGAAGTAACTTCCCGCAGCACCGTACATGTACGGCGCTGGTCGGGAAGGGGCTAAATACCTATTCTAATTGAACCAGGAAATTTATTCAAACACTTGTTGTGAATTTTGCCATTAAGCTCCTTGTTAGAGAACAGGAAGCTGTGCAAAAAGTACTGAAACACTGAACAATTGGACATATGCATTCAAAAGTTTATAGAAGGTCAAATTAACCACTTCCAGACCAGGCCATTGCCCCCCCCCCCTTCCTGACCAGGCCTAATTTTGCAAATCTGACATATATTTATTAAAAAAAAATCGAAAGTTACCGAAAATTTGTGAAAAACTCACCATTTTCTAAATTTAAATTTCTCTGATTTTAAGACAGATATTAACACTAATAAAATACTTATTAATTAACATTCACCATATGTCTACTTATTTTTTAGGACGCTTTGAGGAGGTCACATAATAGAAACCACCCATAAATTACTCCATTTTAGAAACTACCCCCTCAAACTATTCAAAACTGGATTTAGAAATGTTGGTAACCCATTAAGTATTCCACAGGAATTAAAGCAAAATGGGGGTGAAATTTCAAAATTTCCTTTTTTTTTAACAATTTTTTTCCTGTAACACCATCAAGGGTTAACAACAAAACAAACCTCCATATTTATTACACTGATTCTGCAGTTTCCAGAAACGCCCCATATGTGGTCGTAAACTGCTGTATGGGCACATGACAGTCTATCCTGTTCCTTATCACCAGATGCAAAACCAATTGCTAACATATGTTTTTGGATATGTTCCCGAAGTTCCTGGGTAGTTTGCCAACATAGATCTAAGCATAGCATATCAAAGCATAGACTATGTTCTTAGATCTGCAGTGAATGTAGTATCTCAAAGAAATAGCTGTGGAGAAATAGTCTCCAGGATTCACAAAATTCTTCATCCCAATCGTGTGGTGGCAGACATTGCAGTCTCCACAGGAATATGTACCCCATATCCTGGTTATTTGTCCAGTGGCTCAAGTCGTTCGGAATGAATCCTAACCAATTTGTCCCTCAAGTTCTGGGCTCTACGTGCCACCATATGGAGTTTCAAATAAATGTAAGGAGACTGTCTTGTATCCGACGACAAGAGGTACCGATGGTTTCCAAAATTTTGTACAAAGCAGACCATTGATTGTTAAATCTGGTTGTAAGTTGTACCTGAGCCCTACATTTAGGCTTGAGTAATTCCATACCGTCACAAGTACAAGCTGTCATATAGGCCTGAGAACTGACTGGTACCTTGGAACCAAAGCCAAGTTCAGTTTTAAAGTGGTTTTCCACTTTAAAAATCAATTACTAAAGTTATTCAACGAAGTGACGCGCGAATAACTAGCTTTGTCTCATCGGAGCCCATGCATTCTAATACTGTACTGAGATGGATCACCGTACAGTATTGTTCCAAAGTTTTGAACAAAGCGACTTCGGATGTAACATCCAAAGCGGGATCAAACCACTTTTCTGACCAGAACACACAGGATGAGGCCTCATGACCGTATGTATATTGTAGTCCACAAACCGCGTATCTGGACGTATGAATCTCGTGGGCCCCATTGTCAAAATAGTTATTCTTGTCAACAAAACGGACAATAATAGGACATGTTCTGTTTTTAATGAGGAATAGACATAAGAACTTACACAGCACACGTATGACATCAATGTGCTGTCCACATTTTTGCGGTCCTATAGAAATGAATGGGTCCATGTCCAATCTGCAATTTCTGTGTTTGAATGAGGCCTAATGATTTTAGATGCTGTCAGCCCTTGCTTGTCCACAGGTCTTCTGTACTGTATTCATGACAATGTCACTACAGTACAGTAGACTTGTGATCAGACAGGAACTCCCAACATCATAAGTCATTATGATACTCTGAGTTCTGGTCAGAGGAGCAGTGGTCTGGGAAATGCAGCCTCCACATCAGTGTGTTTCCCAAATTGAACATGCTTGCGTGAAACTGGCCTAAGACAAAAAAATAATCCTATACTTAAATTTTTCCAGCACTGTATCAATGTTACACATTCAGTCCTCATTCCATTCTTTGTAAACAAGGCTTTGCAGTACAGTAAAGGTGCTATTTACACTACCCTATGCGCAGGCAGGATGAGCAACAGTCAAGAAAAATGCATTGATCGTTGCTCATTTGCTTCAGCCTATTACACCGGCCAATGCAAAGTATATGGGAGAAGAATGATTGCTACCACAAACATGAGTTGACAAACAAGCATTTACTTGTTCCAAGAGAATAAGTGTCTGATCAGCGGAGGTCCAAACCCTGGGACTTGCGCCAAAATCTAAAATGGCAGCTGTGTTCCCTCGTTTGAATGGAGCGGTGGACACGTGTGTTGCCAATCATTTTATATACTGTATATGAGGCTACCAGAAATACCCAAGCACTTGTACTCTGCTATCTCCAGCAGTCCCATAGAGTTAAACTGTGTCCAACAGTCTATTCAGTCAGAGTAACACAGGTCTCAGCAGTTGGATCCCCGCCAATCAGACCCGTATGCCATAATTGTTCCACCTTGCAGAATAAAGTTATTACTGTATGTCACTTATAACAGCACCTTTTCAAAATATGATACACAATATCATCCATCAATATGGGAAAGTATTTGTGCATAATACTGTTACATTGTTCAAATTGGTTACTATATTGTAAAACTACCGTGGACCTCATATTAGAGATGAGTGAACCAGTTAAGATTCATTTCGGGTCCAGTTCGCCAAATTTTTTAAAAAGTTTGGTTTGGACCTGAACCGAAGTTGCTCCAATTGCCCTGAATGTTGGTATATAACCCCTCTAGCCTCCTAGGAAAACTTTTCATTAATTTTTTATGATTTTTTTTTTTCCCTCCCCAAGCTCTGAAACGTAATGACCGCAATAGTAAATTATGTCTGTACATTTGACGGCGTGTTTAAAAACACAGCGGCCGGCACATGTGTTATGCTTTTTCATATTTCAAAGGTTCCAAAAAGATGATGTTTAAACACGGTGTTATGGTATAAAAAAAAAGTGGCTTGGAGACTAAATGTCCAAAAATTATGCCTTGAACAGGGTCCTAATGCCTGCCAGTACGACACGCACAAATGTGAGCCTAAAAACATAATCCCTTTTAATTGGGAGCAGTGCAGTGTAGATGTGGAAAGGGTACGGTATAGATATGGTGGCATGCGGCCCCAAGCAGAATAGCATGGAACATACAAGGCTTTCTATGGGTAGTAGTGGCAGTAGTAGTGATAGTGCCAGTAGATGCTTAGCGTTAATGATGGTGGCAGTGGGGGATTAACAGCGAGAATCAACCTGAGCTGTGAGAAAATGTCGGTATTGATGCATGAATCATGTACATTTATGCTGCTTAAAATATATTTAACACACAACACATACTGTGGAATTCATGTTGCTACAGTACCTGTAGATGGAAAAAGTCTCTAAATGTCCACTCTGGAGGCCTGGAAAAACCAGGCACCCTCTTAACTAACAGGAACAAGTGCCTGTCACCACCTCTTGATCCCAATGTTGCAACGTCAAAGATGGTAGGCAGACAGACAAACAGTAACAGTGTCAAGATGGGCACCGCCAGCAAGATGTGTATTCATCAGAATCAGCCTAAGCTGTGATAAAATGTCAGTATTGATGCATGAATCACGTATAGTGCCTTGCGAAAGTATTCGTCCCCCTGGAACTTTTCAACCTTTTGCCACATTTCAGGCTTCAAACAAAAAGATATAACATTTAAAATTTTTGGTGAAGAATCAACAAGTGGGTCACAATTGTGAAGTGGAACGAAATTTATTGGATCATTTAAACTTTTTTTGTAATAGTAAAACTGAAAAGTGGGGTGTGCAAAATTATTCGGCCCCCTTGCATTAATACTTTGTTGCGCCACCTTTTGCCGCTTGGGGTATGTCTCTATCAGTTTTGCACATCTAGAGACTGAAATTCTTGCCCATTCTTCCTTGCAAAACAGCTGGAGCTCTTTGAGGTTGGATGGAGAGCGTTTGTGAACAGCAGTTTTCAGCTCTTTCCACATATTCTCAATTGGATTCAGGTCTGGACTTTGACTTGGCCATTCTAAGACCTGGATACGTTTATTTTTGAACCATTCCATTGTAGATTTTGCTTTATGTTTGGGATCATTGTCTTGTTGGAAGATAAATCTCCGTCCTAGTCTCAGGTCTTTTGCAGACTCCAACAGGTTTTCATCCAGAATGGTCCTGTATTTGGCTCCATCCATCTTCCCATCAATTTTAACCATCTTCCCTGTCCCTGCTGAGGAAAAGCAGGCCCAAACCATGATGCTGCCACCACCATGTTTGACAGTGGGAATGGTGTGTTCAGGGTGATGAGCTGTGTTGCTTTTATGCCAAACATATCGTTTTGCGTTGTTTCCAAAAAGTTTGGTTTCATCTGACCAGAGCACCTTCTTCCACATGTTTGGTGTGTCTCCCAGGTGGCTTGTGGCAAACTGTAAACCAGACTTTTTATGGATATCTTTGAGAAATGGCTTTCTTCTTGCCACTCTTCTTGCCACACTTCTTCCAGACTCTCCCACCTCAGCTGTAGATCTCTGCAGTTCATCCAGAGTGATCATGGGCCTCTTGGCTGCATCTCTGATCAGTCTTCTCCTTGTTTGAGCTGAAAGTTTAGAGGGACGGCCGGGTCTTGGTAGATTTGCAGTGGTCTGATACTCCTTCCATTTCAATATGATCGCTTGCACAGTGCTCCTTAGGATGTTTAAAGCTTTGGAAATCTTTTGGTATCCAAATCCGGCTTTAAACTTCTCCACAACAGTATCACGGACCTGCCTGGTGTGTTCCTTGGTCTTCATGATGCTCTCTGTGCTTTAAACAGAACCCTGAGACTATCACAGAGCAGGTGCATTTATACGGAGACTTGATTACACACAGGTGGATTCTATTTATCTTCATCAGTCATTTAGGACAACATTGGATCATTCAGAGATCCTCAATGAACTTCTGGAGTGAGTTTTCTGAACTGAAAGTAAATGGGCCGAATAATTTTGCACGCCCAACTTTTCAGTTTTATTATTACAAAAAAAGTTTAAATGATCCAATAAATTTCGTTCCACTTCACAATTGTGTTGATTCTTCACCAAAAATGTAAAATGTTATATCTTTTTGTTTGAAGCCTGAAATGTGGCAAAAGTTTGAAAAGTTCCAGGGGGCCGAATACTTTTACAAGGCACTGTACATTTATGCTGCTTAAAGAAATTTAACTCCCCCCAAAAAATTTAATTTCAACTGTGTGGATACTGAATACACATAAACTAACAATTAATAGCTTCTTGCAGGCCACAGCAACAGCACCTGTACAGAATGTCATGGTAGGCAGGTCGTAGCGTTGCCAAGATGCAGGCGTCAGCAGCAGCCGTAGAGAACGTGATGGTAGGCAGACAGCAACAGTGGGGCACCGCCAACAAGGTGAGGTCTATTCATCGGAATCATGGAGAGGAGTGTAAAAATTATCCTTTGGTTGATTTTGACAAAAGTGATGTTTGGACACTGATGGACGACAACTTGGTCCATTTGGGTGTCACCACACCCCCTGCAGCAATCAAAAAACCCTATACGAAATGACACTGGAGACTGGCTAAGAAAGAAAATAGCATTCTATGCCGGTTTGGGCCACTGTTCCAGAAATCCATGGAGTCAGGGAACAGCGTATACAACAGAGACTGGCCATAGTTTAGGTAGGCTGGAACCTGAGTGCTGAGGTGGGAGCTGTCGAGTTGCTGACTGACCTCTGCCTGGCACAGCATGTGGAAAAACTGCTCCATCGTGTTGAAGAGACTGAAATGGCTGCTGCTATTGCAGTTTCTGCTACTTGTGATGGTGAGAAGGGGGTGACTCATGGGAGAGGGGCCTCCCTTTCAGACGTGTTGACTGCAGGCGTCTGTTTTCTGCAAGCTGCATACACAGTGTTTCCTTGTATTAACATAATTTGCCCCTCCTTTCTGGGAGAGGAAAACATTCCCCCAATTTGCCCTGGTAGTAAGGGTCTAGAAGCATGGCTATCCAATAATCATGATAACAGTAACTTACAAAACAAGAAAGACCCAGTTAGGAGAAGGGGTGAATAATTCACATAAACAAAAGAGACGGCTAATAAGCCACTTTACTCCTATCTTGCTCCGGGAGGAGGAGTTGTTTGGTGATTTTTAAAGCAACTCAGGTGTTGTGCGATAGTATGAGCAAAGTGGTGCGCTGCACCCACGTTTCAAATTAGCTAACAGCAACAAGTTGTGATAAATATCCAGGGTTGTGCACACCCTGGATCCAACTCTTGTGCAAGACAAAGTAATCGCACACCCTATGTGTTAGTTTTAATTTTGGTGGGACTTTTTTTCTCTCATTTTATCAATATCACTACATTAAAGGTTAAGTTTTATATAATACAGTAGTTGGGAGCAAGATAGGGGTAAAGTGGCTTATTAGCCGTCTTTTATTTAACATAGTAACTTAGTAACATAGTTTATAAGGACGAAAAAAGACATCTGTCCATCCAGTTTGGCCTGTTATCCTGCAAGTTGATCCAGAGGAAGGCAAAAAACCCCTATGAGGTAGAAGCCAATTTTCCTCACTTTAGGGGAAAAAATTCCTTCCCGACCCCAATCAGGCAATCAGAATTACTCCCTGGATCAACAACCGATCTCCAGTAACTATAACCTGTAATATTATTACCCTCCAGAAATACATCCAGACCCCTTTTATACTCTCTTAGTGAACTTACCATCACCACCTCCTCAGGCATAGAGTTACATAATCTTACTGCTCTTACTGTAAAGAATCCTCTTCTATGTTTGTGGATAAACCTTCTTTCCTCCAGGCGCAGGGGATGTCTCCTCGTCACGGTCACAGTCTTTGGGATAAAAAGATCATGGGAGAGATCTCTGTACTGACCCCTGACCCCCTCTCCAGCTCTGATATGTCTGCCTTGTTCACAGGAGCCCAGAACTGTACACAATACTCCATGTGTGGTCTGACTAGTGATTTGTAGAGTGGCAGGACTATGTTCTCATCACGGGCATCTATGCCTCTTTTGATGCAACCCATTATCTTATTGGCCTTGGCAGCAGTTGTCTGACACTGGTTTCTACAGCTTAGTTTGTTGTTCACTAAAATTCCTAGGTGCTTTTCCAAGTCAGTGCTACCCAGTGTTTTACCATTTAGTATGTACTGGTGACTTGCATTATTCCTTCCTATGTGCATAACCTTACATTTGTTAGTGTTAAACCTCATCTGCCACTTCTCTGCCCAAGCCTCCAATCTATCTAGGTCCATCTGTAGCAGTATACTGTCCTCTTCTGTGTTAATTACTTTACACAGTTTAGTGTCATCTGCAAAAATTGATATTTTACTGTGCAAGCCTTCTACAAGATCATTAATAAATATATTGAAGAGAATAGGGCCCAATACTGACCCCTGTGGTACCCCACTAGTGACAGTGACCCAATGTGAGTATGTGCCGTTAATAACCACCCTCTGTTTTCTATCACTGAGCCAGTTATTTACCCACATACAGACATTTTCTTCCAGGCCAAGCATTCTGATTTTATATACTAACCTTTTATGTGGTACAGTGTCAAATGCTTTGGAGAAGTCCATATATACGACATCCATTGATTCTCCACGGTCCAGTCTAGAACTTACCTCCTCATAGAAACTGATTAAATTAGTTTCACATGACCGATCCCTCATGAAGCCATGCTGATATGGAGTTATTTGCTTATTTTCATTGAGGAACTCCAAGATAGCATCTCTTAGAAAACCTTCAAACAGTTTACCCACAACAGATGTTAAACTTACCGGCCTATAGTTCCCGGGCTCTGTTTTTGGACCCTTTTTAAAGCACCACATTTGCTATGCGCCAATCCTCTGGAACACTCCCTGTCAGTATAGAGTCCTTAAATATCAGAAATAAGGGTCTGGCCTATGACCATTACTTAATTTCTCTTAGGTGATACGGGGGGGTATGCCATCCGGTCCTGGCGGATTTTGTCTATTTTAATATTTTTAGACGTCCTCGCTTACTATCTCCGACCTGGGTCAGACAGTGGCACTTTTAATGTGGAATTTACTTTTATATTTCTGCATTTTCAATCTGACAGTTTATTTTTCCTCAGTGGAATACCAGTGGAGAAAAAGATATTTAGCTAGATTTGCTTTCCTCCTCATCGCCTTAAGTCCTGCAACTCCCCCCTTCATTATCTGTAAGGGGCCGACACCTTCAGGTTTATACTTTTTTACCATTTCTATAATTAAAGAACATTTTAGGGTTAGTTTTACTCTCTATAGCAATTAATCTCTCAGTCTCTAGTTTGGCTGCTTTTATTTGTCTTTTACATATTGTATTTTTTTCCTTATAGTTTTTCAATTCTTCCTCGCCACCATCCTGTTTTAGTGATGCTAAATGCTTTCTTTTTTGTCATTTATTGCTTTCTTTACAGCTCTATTTATCCACATTGGTGTTTTCTTGTTCCTTAACCTTTTATTCCCATAAGGTATGTACCTCTTACAATTCTACTTGTGTACCTCTTACAATTAGATATTAGGATGCTTTTAAAAAATATCCCATTTTTTGGCTGTATTTTTATTTTTGAGGATTTTGTCCCAGTTAGTTAGGTCTATGGCCTTTCTTAGTTAGTTAAATTTTGCTTTTTTGAAGCTTTGCTTTGGTATTTTTGTTCCTCCCTGAAGAAACACTCTTTTGAATGACAATTTGAAGGTTATTATATTATGGTCACTATTTCCCAGGTATCCCCCAACCTGCACATCTGTTGTTCTGTCAGGTCTATTGGTTAATACAAAGTCCAGTATGGCTGTCCCTCTTGTCGGGTCCTGAACCAAATGGGAAAGGTAATTGTCTTTGGTTATTGCCAAGAACCTTTTTCCTTTGAGATATACAGGTTTCAGTTTCCCAGTCTATATCTGGTAGTTGAAGTTCCCCATAATAATGACCTCATTATGATTTGCCGCCTCATCTATTTCATTTAGAAGTAGATTTTCTGTGGACTCTGATATATTAGGGGGTTTATAATAAACTCCTATTAGTATTTTATTATTGTTTTTGGCTCCATTTATTTCTACCCACAGTGACTCCACATGTTCATTTCCCTCACTTATATCTTCCCGGAGTGTGGGCTTTAGACAGGACTTTACATAAAGGCAAACCCCTTTCAGTTTTTTGCGATCCTTTCTAAACAAACTGTAACCCTGTACATTTACTGCCCAGTCATAGCTATCATCCAGCCATGTCTGTTACTCTGACTATGTCAATAATCAGACTGCTTGATGTCAACGATATGCCTGTCACTGCGCAATGAAGCAAGTAAGTCTACAGGCTGCTATTCTTAGCCAGCATGCTCCAGGAGCCAGTTCTTTCCACCTCGGCCACCATCAAGACGATTGGGTGTCATAGCCGGTGCCACCACCACCATCATCATCCTCTTTCTCCTCCGACTCCTCCTCCTCAAGTGCCAGCAACTCCTCCTCCCCATGAGGGTTTCTTATTGTGGGTTCCCAACAGCTACAGGGCCACCACCACATGTGCAATGTTTAATTCCAGCTAGTTGGAACATCGCAGATTAAGTGGCACAGGTGCCACGTTCTGATGATGCAAGTCCAGGAGAGCGTTCCTCACCATGTAAGAATGGATGAAAAGAGGGACAGTGTTCAGGACATTGTCAGCACCTTGCGCAAGCCATTGCATTTTTTTAAAAGACCATACAGGGAGTATATATTATTTCCCCCACATTCAGGGTGGCCAGGATGTTGTGACCATTGTTGCAGCAAGTGCTCACCAGTGTGGCTACTCTCTTTCAGACTGATCAGCTCCAACACGGCATGGCAACTGTTGACTTGACACTTGAAAGGAGCGTTAGTGTGAACGACATTGTGCCCTGCTGCTAAGACAGGACTGTGTCCTGCCATGAAAAACATAGACCCAGTGGGCCGTGAAAGACCTGTTCTGTCCCTGCCCATAACAGCTTGTCCAGGTGTCCACCATGGAATGCAGCTTCATACACACCCAGAATTGCAAGAGTTGTACACATTCTCTGCCATGTGAGAGTACAAGGCTCTACTACGGTGGTACTGTCGAGGTATATGTGGACTTAATGTACTGTATTCTATTACAAATCCTGAGTTTCCCACGTCTCCAGCATGATGTGAATTCAATATCCTGGATAGTGTGATGAGACAAGAACAAATGTGCCTTTTATATACTTTTATATTTTTATACTCTGTAGTCTTTATAAAGCTTGCATAAAATGTATTCATATTTAGCTGATGTAACAAGTCTAAGATGGCGCCTGTACTCTTATCTACACGAGGGCCTTATCTCTTCTCAAGGCAGTGATGCAGGATGGCATGAGGCTCCTTGCCCAATCAAGACCATGTAGGAGTACAAGAAGAGATATACATTGTCAGTTATTTGCATGCTTACGCCCCTTCTCCTTTGTCTGTGAAGATATATATCATTATAATAAAAAGAGGATCATCAGAGCTATAGAGACAAGCCATGAGGCATGATATAGAACTGATGCTGAACTATACCTACTGTGTCAGTGTCCTTTCTTATATAAGTGTACACTCATGCCTGTTTGATTTGGAGTGACTGATTGAACCCCAGAAGGCAATATTAGTTGCTTTAACCTCAACAGCTGGCGCCCAACGTGGGGCCCCCGAAAGGAGCATCAGGACTCGCTCGGTGTCCCAACCCTTGACCGACCACAGGACCCACTCCCTCCCGAACGGAGGCCTGATCACCCTCACTAAGACCACGGTAAGTTGCATATACATTGTACGTGTTAATTTTTGCCTGTGGCTCGAGGGGGTAGTGGCAGCCTGGGGTTTAGGTTGTGTGGGACCTGAGTGAAACGTCACGTGACCAGACGCCTGGTGGTCTCCGCCGGGGGACTCTAGAACCTATAGCTCTTCATACGTTTGTAATAAGGTCACGTGGGGATTCAATCAGAGCACGCTAGGGACCCAGACTGGCAGCGGAGTCTGTGAGAACACGTTGAAGTAGTGATTTAGGTGGCGCCTGGGTATTCCGACACGTTACGGACCAGTTGCCCAGAGCGTGCGCCTAAAACACTTAGAGTAGTCATCTAGGCGGCGCCTAGGTATACCGCCAAGTTACTCAGAGCGTGCGTCTAGACTAGGGATTTGGGCGGCACCTGGGTATACCGCCAAGTTATCCGGAGTGTGCGCCTGGGATGTTGGTGGCGCCTGGGTATACCGCCAAGTTACTCAGAGCGTGGGGGCTGGGGTATACCGACAAGTTACCCGAGCCTCAGACCAGTTAGTTAGTTGTTAGTTAGTGCGCTGGGTGGTAACCGTTGTGCCCATTGTTGCAACTCCATCACGGGGGCAGTGTTGATTGCAGTTTGAAGTTTGAAGTTTAGCCGCAAGGGTCGGCCCCTAAATTGGGGAGATAGTAGCGGGTGTCTCTCTCTCCCTGGGGAAATCGTAGTGTGGTCTCTTTCCCCCTCCCCCCGTGACTTATTAGCTAGTCGGAGGACGGTTAACTCAGGTTGGCGAACATGGCCGCGCCAATAGGGCACTGTAAAATATGCTTCAAATGTTCAAAAAGCGACACAGTCTTCCAGAAGGTGCTCAGAATGCTGTCAGTCTGGTTAAGACTCGTGAAGGGAAGAAGTATGTGAAGGATGCTAGAAAGTTATTTAAACTTGTTGGAATGCCATCTGAGGGAAGGTTACAGCCAAGCATGTGGAAACGAGTTTTAGATAATCATAAAGGAACTTTACAAGATGAAGGTCTGCTGGAAGCTACACATGCTTTCCATAGAACAGCAAACAGTTTGAAAAAAGAAGGATTTGAGGAAGTTCAGGGGGGGGGGGAGGCTCCCCCGCTGCTGAGGCTTTGTTCGGATATGTGCTGCATAGCAATGCTGAAAAGTTAACTGTTTGTGACAAAAAGCAGCCACCGCCCTATAATGGCGTCGAGGCTGACTCTGGTGGGTGGACCTGTACAGTTTGTGATTGCCAAAATCCGGATATCCGCACTACCTGTTACAATTGTGGCGCGCCCCGTCCCTATCACCCTAGTCACACCCCTACTGCGCCCGCCCCTGAAAGCTTGCCACCTCCACCCGGAAATAACCAAACCGGATCTGGAACTTCCCCTAGTGGCCATCTTGGTACTCCACATGAAGGCGGACCGGAAGCCCCTCAGCCGCCATCTTTGGTGAGCCCTTTGTACCCGGTCTTAACACCCACCGGAGCATATTACAGTCCCCCTCCAAAGGCAAACCACTGCTGTCCCATTGTGTCCGGTGCTTAATACAACTCAGGGGACCTCAGCTGCTATCTCAACCCAGAGGACTCC
>ONZH01018263.1:0-29807 GCA_900303285.1 Rhinella marina | reverse complement strand
GCATTGTTGATCGCCAAACTGCTCTTGGACGGTTGGGAGAAGTTGCTCTCGGAGGACATTCTGGTACCATTCTTTATTCATGGCTGTGTTTTTAGGCAAGACTGTGAGAGAGCCGATTCCCTTGGCTGAGAAGCAACCCCACACATGAATGGTTTCAGGATGCTTTACAGTTGGCATGAGACAAGACTGGTGGTAGCGCTCACCTCATCTTCTCCGAATAAGCTGTTTTCCTGATGTCCCAAACAATCGAAAAGGGGATTCATCAGAGAAAATGACTTTATCCCAGTCCTCAGCAGTCCACTCGCTGTACCTTTTGCAGAATATCAGTCTGTCCCTGATGTTTTTTCTGGAGAGAAGTGGCTTCTTTGCTGCCTTCCTTGAGACCGGGCCTTGCTCCAAGAGTCTCCGCCTCACAGTGCGTGCAGATGCACTCACACCTGCCTGCTGCCATTCCTGAGCAAGCTCTGCACTGCTGGTAGACCGATCCCGCAGCTGAAACACTTTTAAGAGACGGTCCTGGCACTTGCTGGTCTTTCTTGGGCGCCCTGGAGCCTTTTTGGCAACAATGGAACCTCTCTCCTTGAAGTTCTTGATGATGCGATAGATTGTTGACTGAGGTGCAATCTTTCTAGCTGCGATACTCTTCCCTGTTAGGCCATTTTTGTGCAGTACAATGATGACTGCACGTGTTTCTTTAGAGATAACCATGGTTAACAGAAGAGAAACAATGATCCCAAGCACCAGCCTCCTTTTAAAGTGTCCAGTGGTGTCATTCTTACTTAATCATGACAGATTGATCTCCAGCCCTGTCCTCATCAACACCCACACCTGTGTTAATGGAGCAATCACTGAAACGATGTTAGCTGGTCCTTTTAAGGCAGGTCTGCAATGATGTTGAAATGTGTTTTGGGGGAAAAAGTTCATTTTCTAGGCAAATATTGACTTTGCAAGTAATTGCTGTTAAGCTGATCACTCTTTATAACATTCTGGAGTATATGCAAATTGCCATTATAAAAACTGAAGCAGTAGACTTTGTAAAAATTAATATTTGTATCATTCTCAAAACTTTTGGCCATGACTGTAGATAGCCATAATTACTAAAACTGTAGTATTGTAAAAAAAAATACACACACACAAGTTTAAAACATTTTATTGAAATAAACACTCCCCCAGACCCCTGTTTGACCATTTTATTAAAAAAAAAAAAAGCTGGTCCGACGTAGTCCACCGAATCCGACGTAGTCCTCTGCATTCACGACCCTGAAAAATAGAAAACAAACACACAAACACAGACCACTTACCTCTTCCTGCACTGGGATAATACACACAGCGATGTCACTGTACAGACATAATAAACACAGTGATGTCACCATACAGGGATAACAAACACAGTGATGTCACAGTACAGAGATAATAAACACAGTGATGTCACCGTACAGGGATAATAAACACAGAGATGTCACTGTACAGAGATAATAAACACAGTGATGTCACCGTACAGAGATAATAAACACAATGATGTCAAAGTCCAGGGATAATACACACAGTGATGTCACCGTACAGAGATAATAAACACAGAGATGTCACCGTACAGAGATAATAAACACAGTGATGTCACCGTACAGAGATAATAAACACAATGATGTCAAAGTCCAGGGATAATACACACAGTGATGTCACCGTACAGAGATAATAAACACAGAGATGTCACCGTACAGAGATAATAAACACAATGATGTCACCGTACAGAGATAATAAACACAGTGATGTCACCGTACAGAGATAATAAACATAGTGATGTCACCGTACAGGGATAATAAACACAGTGATGTCACTGTACAGGGATAATAAACCTCAGATCAACATATTGTGCCCCCATCAGACCTCAGATTAGCGTCTTCTGCCCCCATCAGACCTCAGGTCAGCGTCTTGTGCCCCCATCAGACCTCAGATCAGCATCTTGTGCCCCCATCAGACCTCAGATCAACACAATGTGCCCCCATCAGAGCTCATGTCAGCGTTTTGTGCCTCCATCAGACCTCAAGTCAGCGTCTTGTGCCCCCATCAGACCTCAGGTCAGCGTCTTGTGCCCCCATCAGACCTCAAGTCAGCGTCTTGTGCCCCCATCAGACCTCAGGTCAGCGTCTTGTGCCCCCATCAGACCTCAGGTCAGCGTCTTGTGCCCCCATCAGACCTCAGATCAGCATCTTGTGCCCCCATCAGACCTCAGATCAGCGTCTTGTGCCCCCATCAGACCTCAGATCAGCATCTTGTGCCCCCCCTCAGTGCCTCCAGCTTGACCCCCCCAGTGCCTGCACCTTCCTCCCCCCCCCCAGTGCCTCCACGGTGACGTCACCAAAGGTCCTCTTGCAGGTCATTCAAGGCCATGAAAGAAGAAAGAAGACACCGGACCGGCTGCGCCGCGAACAAGTGAAGGAGGTGAGTTTGTTTTTATTATTTTTAATTAAAAATATTCCATTAGTCACTCCTAGTTGTGGCCTCTTTAAATAACTTGTCCCTTAAATATAGTGCCCCCCAGTAGGCCTCTAAAATATAGTGGACCACAGTAGTGGCCTCTTTAAACATAGTGCTCCCCCCCCCCAGTAGTGGTCTCTTTAAATATTGCAAACCCCTCAGTAGTGTCTCTTATAAATAGTGCTCCCCCAGTAAATAATGCACTAACCCCTCCCCTGTAGTGCCCCCAGCAGTGTTCACAAACCCCCCCAAAAAACAAAATGCTCACTGCCCTCTCGCTGTTTGCAATGCAGGCCTCTTCCAGTGTGCGGCCCCAGCTGTCTGCATTGTGGTAAAGATGGTCTAAAATGATGATGTCCTCACACTACCTGTGACCTGGCACGGGAGGTTGCAACAATGTAATTACAATGATCATAGTTACATAGTTACATAGTTTATAAAGCCGAAAAAAGACATTTGTCCATCCAGTCTGGCCTGTTTTCCTACAAGATGATCCAGAGGAAGGAAAAAAACCCCTGTGAGGTAGAAGCCAATGTTCCTCACTTTAGGGGAAAAAAATTCCTTCCCAACTCTAATCAGGCAATCAGAATTACTCCCTGGATCAACGACCCATCTCTAGTAACTATAACCAGTAATATTATTACCCTCCAGAAATACATCCAGGTCCCTCATGAACTCTTTTAGTGAACTTACCATTACCACCTCCTCAGGCAGAGAGTTCCATGGTCTCATTGCTCTTACCGTAAAGAATTTTCTTCTATGTTTGTGTACAAACCTTCTTTCCTCCAGGCGCAGAGGATGTCCCATCGTCACAGTCACAATCCTGGGGATAAATAGATGATGGGATAAATCTCTGTACTGACCCCTGATATATTTATAAATAGTTATTAGATCTCCGCTCAGTCGTCTTTTTTCTAAAGTGAATAACCCTAATTTTGATTAATCTTTCTGGGTACTGTAGTCCACCCATTCCAGTTATTACTTTAGTTGCCCTCCTCTGAACCCTCTCCAGCTCTGCTATGTCTGCCTTGTTCACTGGAGCCCAGAACTGTACACAGTACTCCATGTGTGGTCTGACTAGTGATTTGTAAAGTGGCAGGACTATGTTCTCATCACGGGCATCTATGCCTCTTTTGATGCAACCCATTATCTTATTGGCCTTGGCAGCAGCTGTCTGACACTGGTTTCTACAGCTTAGTTTGCTGTTCACTAAAATTCCTAGGTCCTTTTCCATGTCAGAGTTACCCAATGTTTTACCATTCAGTATGTACTGGTTACTTGCATTATTCCTTCCCATATGCATAACCTTACATTTGTCAGTGTTAAACCTCATCTGCCACTTCTCTGCCCAAGCCTCCAGTCTATCCAGTCTTCTGTGTTAATTACTTTACACAGTTTAGTGTCATCTGCAAAAATTGATATTTTACTGTGCAAGCCTTCTACAAGATCATTAATAAATATATTGAAGAGAATAGGGCCCAATACTGACCCCTGTGGTACCCCACTAGTGACAGTGACCCAATCTGAGTATGTACTGTTAATAACCACCCTCTGTTTTCTATCACTGAGCCAGTTACTTACCCACATACAGACATTTTTTCCCAGGCCAAGCATTCTCATTTTATATACTAACCTTTTATGTGGTACCGTGTCAAATGCTTTGGAGAAGCCCAGATATACGACATCCATTGATTCGCCGTGGTCCAGTCTAGAACTTACCTGCTCATAGAAACTGATTAAATTGGTTTGACATGACCAATCCCTCATGAAGCCATGCTAATATGGAGTTATTTGCTTATTTTCATTGAGGTACTCCAAGATAGCATCTCTTAGAAAACCCTCAAACAGTTTACCCACGACAGATGTTAAACTTACCGGCCTATAGTTTCCAGGCTCTGTTTTTCGACCCTTTTTGAATATTGGCACCACATTTGCTATGTGCCAATCCTGTGGAACACTCCCTGTCAGTATAGAGTCCTTAAATATCAGAAATAAGGGTCTGGCGATGACATTACTTAATTCTCTTAGGATACGGGGGTGTATGCCATCAGGTCCTGGCGATTTGTCTATTTTAATCTTTTTAAGATGCAGCTCTACTTCTTCCTGGGTCAGACAGGGCACTTTTAAAAGGGAATTTACTTTTATATTCTGCATTTCATCTGACAGTTTATTTTCCTCAGTGAATACAGTGGAGAAAAGTATATTTAGTAGCTTTGTTTTCTCCTCATCGCTCTCTGCAACTCCCCCCTCATTACTCTGTAAGGGGCCGACACCTTCAGGTTTATACTTTTTACCATTTATATAATTAAAGAACATTTTAGGGTTAGTTTTATTCTCTTTGGTGATTAATCTCTCGGTCTCTAGTTTGGCTGTTTTTATTTGACTTTTACATATTCTATTTTTTTCCTTATAGTTTTTCAATGCTTCCTCGCTCCCCTCCTGTTTTAGTGATTTAAATGCTTTCTGTTTGTCATTTATTGCTTTCTTTACAGTTCTATTTATTCACACCCTGCACCTTAGCACTGTCTCAAAGGCCTCAGGCCTAGCAGCCTATAAGGCTAAAGGCAGGGCACAGTAGTCAATAGTTCCTGTCAACTTCAACATTCCCCAGGACCAGTACCGTGATCCACGGCCCGGTACTGGTCCACAGCCTGGTGGTTGGGGATCTCTGGTGTACAATATTGAGAGCCTTGGCAACAGGACTCTAGATACTGTTGTGATTAGCACACTTGAAGACTTGAAGTAAAATAAAAGCACTTCAGATACACCTGTATTCTACAATTTCTCCAGTTTTCTAGAAAAATAGGTTTAATTTGTGTGTATTCTTACTTACAAGCCATTTCTTGCCTTACTCATTTTTCTTTAAAAAAAAAAAATACTAGTCGTTGGGAATTTCATATTGTGATATGAAAAATGAAATGATTTCCATTTAACATGTAAAATCCAAGATGGGGGGTGCAGAAATTGTGGGCAATAAAAGTTCCTTTTTGGCCTAAAGCTGTAGATAAATTGTGAGCTGTGGGCTGATGTAGTTAAGCAACAGCTGTTCAGGTTTAAAATAGAATTCTGGAAAAAATCCCCAAAAGATAACACCTCTGAAGTCAGAGCATTTACCTTGATACATCTGCTATTAGCAACCACAGGTAATCATGGCAGACCGTCTTTTGCAGGTTGTGCTTCACAATTATCCTTTTCATTGTGAAAATTAACAAAATGACTCCCTGCAGTATATTTTCAAGCCTCACCCTTTTGGGAGAGGCCTTCTGATTCCAGATGACTACAGGTCACATTTTGCCTGTTTTCATGAAGAATATATGTCCAGGGGAGCAGAGAAAAAATGACAGTAGTTAAAGAATGAAAACAGCAAGAATACATTCACAAGTAGTATACAACTTTATTCTACAACCTTTATGCTCGTTCTGTGAGGCAGTACTTTAAGAGATTTACACCCAATAAAATGTTAACTTATTTATTTTTCTTCATTTATTACTCTGAGGCTTTTACTACCAGCATGAAACATCGGAACACTTTCAGTGAATTTCCGAATCTGCAAAACACCACCGGTTAAAAATTTCTTGGGTGAATCATAAAAGCTTCTATTTCTTGACTGCTGCTAACTTCGGAATTGAAAATGTAGCATTCTTTTGATTCTGCGGTCTGAAGAAGAATTGGAAACACTGTAATCAGCATAATACAAGATCCTGTAAACAGTGCAATAATTCTCATTGTCCTCACTCTCAGTTCATCTCAAAATTGAAGTGTCTTAGATTGCAATCAACTATTGGTATAATTTTAACCCTGTCATTGCCTGGGGTTTTGGGACAATTTTCACACTTGTAACATACACAAATTAAACCTGAATTGAAAACTAAAGGAAAAATCATTGCATACCTCTATCCACATACTTTCTTGGGCTCATGGGCTACTTCGTACAATTTTGTTTCTAAGCATAACTTTTTGAAAAAAAAATATTTGTTGGTACTGATAAGCGAAATACTTTTTTGTCCCTTACTTCAATTGATTGTCTCTGTCCAAATTAGATTCGAGTGTATGCGTCGACGCTAAGAACTCCAGACCACACAGAATGTTGCTGGTTTGAAATCCTATACACTTCTCTTTATTTTCAGGAAGCACTGTCTCATTTTAATTCTCTGATTTAGGAGTGATTTAGGAGTGGTTATCGAATCACATGTATCTCCATACCATATTATAATTGGATGTCCAGAGTATATAACCTTTTTTGGACATGGAGCATAAATTTATGAAATCACAAAACAGGATATATGTATACAATAGGTTTCTTTTGCATCTGCGCAGTCTTATTTAGGCGTTGGCTGACTAATATTCTCTTCGTCATTCAAAACAGGAACTAGGTGCTTCTGTCTGAAGGCCTATCTTGCGTAAGCTGTTCCAAGCTAAAAGCAGTCTTGTTACGTTATTTGGATAAGATGATTGTTAAATGCATAACATAAGATGTAACAGATAAGATGTAACAGATTTCCATGTTTTTTCTTATTGCTCACCTTCACAGTCCCCCCTAAAAACATTGAAATCTGTCCTTTTATCTTTCCCTAAAATTCAAACTCATGTTTCCTTTGAATGTCTGTAGATCTGAGCGGGAAGGGGATTGGGAGGCTTCACCAGTTTGAGACGAGTCTCCCCTTGCAAGGGACCCCCCTTTGCAGCTGGACTTCTCAGATCGCCATTCATTCCCTCTGGTTGTCCCTCTGTTTCTCTCTCTCACCAAACCCACAGCTTTCCATGTGAATCACGGTTTTCAATGGGGGAACATTCTTTATGGAATCTTCTTCCATGAAGGTGAGGCGTTCTTCCTCCAAACAAGTAAAAGTTGGTGCAACCTGATCTGCCCCCTATTGACACAAGTAATCAAGAGACCGGAGGTCATTGAAGCTTTGTCCATATGGATTGTAATCCACTTGGCATTTGGCAACCTCACAAAACTCAAACTGAAAGGTCGCCACTTGGGTACTTGATGAATTGTACCAGAATGTGACTGTCCCCCTAGTAGCTATTCCCCCATCCCGGGTGATTGCTACCTCTTGTGCTACACATACACAAACAAAACAGATTTTGTAAAGGATAAAGGTATTCTTCATAATAACGGACTGGGAGGGTCCACTTTCTTGCAGTGCGAGGCGTGTATCCAGGTAGGTTTCCCTTCAAGCTTCACTGAGGTCGGGGATACTAGAAGAACTTGGTATGGTCCTTCAAATCTGGGTTCTAGAGAATCTCTGACGTGTTTTTTCACCAGCACAAAGTCACCTGGTTGTAAATTGTGCGTCTCTTGGTCAGAGTCTGGATCTGGAATTAATGAGAACACTGCAGCATGGGTTATTTTCAATTCATTACATAAACTTACAACATATTTCACAAGATTATCATTCCCTGCACTTAATTGTTGTGGGTGGTACCTCCCCAGCCTGGGTGGGCCTAAGAACAACACTTCATAAGGATTGAGGCCAGTGGGTTGTCTAGGTGTGTTTCTGACAGAATAAAGTGCAATGGGCAAAATGTCGGGCCAGGGGAGAGAAGTTTCTTTACTAGCTTTCAGAATCTTATTCTTCAGAGTAGCGTTCATTCTTTCCACCTTTCCACTTGATTGTGGATGATAAGGATTGTGTAGGCCCAGGTCAGCTCCCACTAGCTTCCAAAGTTCTCTGGTCACGTCCGCAATGAAGGCCGGTCCTTGGTCACTTTCAATAACTTCTGGTATTCCGAATCTACAAACTACTTCAGTCAATAGTTTATTTACAGTAGTTCTGGCAGTCATATTGCTGACTGGATAAGCTTCAGGCCATCCTGAAAACATGTCCACCACCACTAGAACATATTTGTATTTTCCGCTCTTGGGTAATTCCATATGGTCGATTTGGATCCTCTGGAATGGATATAATGGCTTGGCTAAATGTTTCTTCGGTGTTGCCATCATTCCTCCTGGGTTACAGGTGTTGCATATTTCACAACTTCTTGAATAGTTGGTGGTTGTTGTAGTAATTCCAGGTGCCAAATATATTTTGTTAATCACATCATTCATTTGGTTCTTTCCTCTGTGAGTAGTATCATGAGCCCATTGTACCACAGCTGGGTACAGTGCCTTGGGTAAGCACAATTTCTTGCCCTTTCTCCAGAATCCGTCTTGTTGTAGTTCAGCTCCCTTTCCTTCCCATATTTTCCTTTCTTCTGGACTTACTTGAGTTTGAAACTGTCTTAAAAGTGCAACTCCTGGATTCGGCACTCCTTGTTGCTGGGTCTTCTCTTCTTTTTTCTTTCCCGCTCTTGTCAAGATATATATACCCGCCTCTGCTTTCTCTCGCACCCAAACATCCTCTTGCTCCGGCTGAAAAAGTGCTGCAGCCTTGGCGGCCAAATCCGCTCTGTGATTTCCCTTCGCCTCCTCTGTCTCTGTTCTGCTATGAGCCTTGACCTTCAAAACTGCTACTTGTTTTGGTAGTTCGAGAGTTTGCATCAACGTCTTGACAGCTTTATAGTTCTTGATAGGCGTTCCACTAGCTGTCTGGAAACCTCACAGGGCCCACTTCAGGCCAAAGTCATGTGCGATACCGTATGCATAGGCTGAATCTGTGTAGATGTTAGCAGTCTTTCCTTCCGCAAGTATGCAAGCCTCAGCCAGAGCTTTTAGCTCAGCTTCTTGGGCCGACATGTGTGGAGGTAAGGAAGCAGCCTTCAAGGTGTCTTGCAAAGTAACCACAGCAAATCCTGTGTGGAACCATCCTTGATCATCTGCATATCTCAAGCCATCAGTGAAGAAAACATAATCCGGGTTATCCAGTTTAGTTTCAGAGACAGTAGGAAGATGGGATGTCTCAGCCTCCATTTGTTCGAGGCAATCATGGTCTCTGTAATTTCTTTCCCATGGATCTTCCCCCCTTGCGAGAGGAAGCAGAGTAGCGGGGTTCAGCATGATGCATCTTTTCAGAGTCACATTTTCCAGTAATAAAAGAGAGCATTGTAAACGGATGTTACGTTGCATAGAAAGATGGGGTTGTTGAGATTGTTTGAGGGTTGCTTGAAGATCATGGGGAGCCAAAATGGTAACAGGGTGTCCCAGAATGATGTCTTGAGTCTTGTCAAGAAGAGCTTGCGCAGCTATAACAGCCTTGAGACAAGTGGGTGCAGTCTGTGCAACAGGGTCAAGTTTGCAAGAATAGTATCCAAGAGGTCTCATAGAGTCACCATGTTTCTGAGTCAGCACCCCAGAGGCATGACCAATGCGTTCACAGATGAAGAGATTAAAGGGTTCAGAGTAATTTGGAAGTCCTAATGCTGGTGCTTCATTTATTTAAGGTTGTCAAAACAACCCATAGCTTGTGGAGATAGTCTTTTAGTGGCCAGGATCTCTTGGAAAGTGTCATATAGTGGTTGCATGAGGGCAGATGCATTGGGGATCCATTGCCGGCAGTAAGTAATTATTCCCAAAAATCCTTGAAGTTCTTTGAAATTACGCAGGTATGGAATATTTTCAATAGCTTTTTTCTGATCATCAGTGAGATGTTTTGTTCCTTGTGAGATACAATGTCCGAGGAATATAACTTTCATACGACACCACTGGAGTTTGGATTGCGAAACTTTAGAATTGATGTTTGCTAAATGTTGGAGAAGACTGACAGATTCGATTTGACAAAGGTGGAGATTAGGGGCACAAAGGAGAAGATCGTCTACATATTGCAAGAGAGCAATCTCAGGATGTTGTAAAATCCATGGTTGGAGACAAGTTTGCAGAGCTTGGGTAAATTGATTGGGTGAATTATGAGCACCTTGGGGCATCCTGGTCCATGTATATTGAGCTCCTCGATAAGTAAAAGCAAAGAGGTATTGACAGTCCTGATGTAAAGGGACGCTGAAAAAGGCATTACTAAGATCAATTACTGTGAAGTATATAGCATGAGGAGGTATGGTACTGAGGAGGGTGTGAGGATTAGGGACAACAGGAGTCTCAATAATTGTAGCGGAATTCACAGCTCGTAGGTCCTGTACCAGGCGATATTTGGGTGGTTCACCTGGGATGGATTTTTCCTTCACATGAAATAAAGGAGTATTTGCGGGGGATACACATGGGATGAGTACTCCTGCCTGTAGAAAGGTTTTGATTTGGTCTTCTAGGGAGCGTACTTGACCTGATTTTAGAGGATACTGGGGCAATCTTGGTGCGGATGCTCCTAGTTTTAAGAAAACTTGTACAGGTGTAACTGGTAAGAGGCCGATGTCATCTGGTCCTGAGGACCATAAAGTGTTTGGAATTTGAGACAGAAATTCTGACGGGATGGATCCTTCAGGATTAGACACAAGAAAAGTAGGGATTGCTTGAAGGATGCATGTCAATTAGGGTGCAGGTTTAGTTTCAAAATCCAAATACATGCCAGAAGAATCATATCTTATTGTAGCATTCATTTTCTGGAGAAGGTCTGCTCCCAATAGATTAGTAGGACAGGTTGGGGAGACGATGAGTCTAGACATCAGGCCATGTAAGCCAACTGGTACTGGATATGTCAGACGGGTCTCTGTAGGATTTCCATCCATTCCTACACATGAAATGAAATCAGGAGAGAGTATGACATCTGGTGAAAGATCTTCTGTTTTCAAAACTGATCTGGCTGCACCTGTGTCCACTAGGAAAGGAAGTTCATGACCGTTGATTGGGAGATTTACAGTTAGAACGGGCCCAGAATGACCTAAAGCATTGCATGGAGTAGCATGGATAAAAATAGTAGACACAGGCTTGCCAAAATCCTATGGATTATTGGGGTTGTACCCAGCTTGTTGGTTCTTGCTGGTAGGGGTTTGGAGAGTACTCTTGAATTTGAGGATTAAGTATTGAATTTTGTGGTCCCGTTTGTGGTCCATAGAAAGGGTTATTTACATGAGTCGGTTGAGGTCTCTCATGTGGGAGTGGGAAGTATGGTTGATTTGGACTATAACGTTCTTTGTACATTTGTGGATATGACTGTGGATCATTAATGTTTAAATGAGGTCTGTTACGACAATTTTTCATAATGTGTCCAAATCTTTTACAATAAAAACAGACTCTGGTCTCCATTCTTTGTTTGTTTGGAAACCGAGTCTGAGGATATGCAAAAGTTTGCAGTTGATATCTAGATTGTGGGACCATTTGCATAGATTGGGGATAAACTTGCATTGGTTGGTTATATAAAATTGTTTGAGGGGATGTCCTTGGTGGATCTTCAGAGATTTCTTGGAGGACGGCCAGTTTGGTTCCAGACTTTTTTGTACGTTGTTCTTCAGTTTCTGTGGCAGTTAATAAATTACCTTGAGCTTTAGCAATTCGGAGGATCTGGGTGCTGGGCAAATCCACATATTCTGGCCTTGTAATTTCAAAATATTGGCGGATGGGTTTTAGTAAACCTCGTACAAAGGAAGTAGCAAAGAGAATTTGATGGCTCTTGGTATTCATATCAAATCCTTGATCTTGGAATAGAGTTAGCATTCGATTGTAATATTTCTCCACAGTTTCAGATTTTTCCTGAGCAGAGTTGAAAATGTTGATTGAAGATGTTGCTAGACGGTCCTTAGCCCAAGCTTCAAGACGTCGGCAGAATTCTTCTCCTGAGGAATATGAATGGGTATCATCTATATTTTCTTCATGTAACGTTGTCTTGATGATTGGCCAGAAAGAGTGTCCAGCCTTTATACTGGCAACATTATAGAGGTCTTTCCAATTTGCTGAATATGTCCTTTGTATTTGATCCAGGCTGCAAAAAAAAGGCATAGGGTTTCTGTCCGGATCTGGCAACTGAATTATTAGGTTATGTACTTCAGAGGGGGTAAATGGGACATAAATTGGTGGGTTTACGGTATTAGTAGTAGATTGTTGTGGTTGTTGTAGCACCGGGAGTGTGGGTGGCGGCAATACCGGTTTCTGATCTTTATGTGAAGTTTGTGAGGGTCCAGGTTCTGATTGTGGTGGTGGTGGTGTTGGTAATTCGATGAGTGGAGCGAGTTGTTGACTTGTGAGATGTTGATCCAGGAAACGTTGAGGAACTCTTGAATCAGAAAGAATTTTGGGTCGAGTAAGTTCCTGTCAGACTTCTTTTAACCAATCAGTAGTATAGAGGTCTTGCACTATAATCCATATCTCATGCAGTGTTGGGACAGGTGAATGTTCGAGTATTGTAGTAAGAATAGAGTGAATGCATGGGTATATTGGGAAACCAAATATTCCAGCGGAGATAAGAGGAATAGCCAATGAATGGTATTTCTGTTCTTGAGTAACTTCGAGTATGTTATGTATAGTTTGTTTTAGTAAACGTATGCAATCTTCATGATGTTCTTTGTGGTATGTCGGTCCTACTGCATGAATAATATAGCGACAGTTCAAATTACCTGCGGAGGTAATTACTACTCCAGATACTGTAAGCTGAGCACCCCCAGCACGTCCTATAATTTTTTCACATTCCATTTGAATGCGATCGCCACCTTGAGTTAAAACTTGTTGGGCTATACCACCAATATGTCTAAGATATGGATTTGTAGGATTTACTATTGCCACTGTTGATTGTTGTACAAGATCTCCTATAGCTATGATGAGGGGAGTTTCAATGTTCCAGATTGAAGTGGTCAAAACAGGTGTGTTGAACTGAACTGTAGGCTGTTTTGAGGTTTTCCTTGAAGATCGCGGTGTGATAGTCTTGTAAGAGCTAAGAGTCCTAGTATCTTCTTCATCACTTCCCACTGTGTTCCATCCCTGTTCATAATCTTCTGTCTCATGTTTTATTTGTCCAGATTGTGGTGTTCCTTTATAATAGGGAGTAGTGGGGAGAGGATCAAAATCCAGCAAATTAATTTCCTGATCATCTTGTTGTTCTTCTGATTGTAGTTCTTCCTTTGAAACTTGTTCTTCCCCTGAAACTTCAATTTGTGAATCTTCAGGGTGTATCATCATAATTGGAGATACATCAGAAGTAGGTATGTAATAGGCCCCTGAGGAAGTAAGCAAGGGGTATAATGGCTATGAAGCATTGGGTCTTGGTTGTAATATGATCTGAGGGGCAGTGACTTTAACATGAGGTCTCCTGTTAACAACAGCAGCAACACGGGTAGAATGTAAAGTACATGTATGCATAGGTGTAGTGATATGATCACTAGATAGATTGGGTACATTAAAATGGATACCCGTGGGGGGAGGTACCATGAGAGATTTACTGGAATTGGGTGTAGTAAAATGACAGTAAAATGCCAGTAACAGGGAGTGTAGGTGTATCAAAATGGCCACCAGGGGATTGTTCAAGGGTTGGTGCAGAAGGGGAAGTGTCATTCGAAATTGCATTTGAAGATATACACGGTGGGGCAGGGTCTGGGCGTCCCTTACCACAACCTACACAGTATTCAGCTGAGGGCGGGTTTTGTTGACCACAATTGGGACATTCCCAGCATTGGGGACCATCGCCATTATAGGGCGGTGGTGGCTCTTTCGTAATACAATACATATACGCAGTTGTATTCCCTTTCTTATCTTTGCATTCAACTTCCACAAAATGTTCTTTAGCAATCTCACAAGCTGTTCGATGCCAAGCCTGAGCAGCGAGGAGCAAACCATGGTCTTGCAACATTCCTCTGTGCTCTTTCAATGCTTTAGTCCACATATGAACTTGCAACCTGCCTCCCTTATGCATATTACATATTTTCATTAATTTCTTCACATCATTAACATGATTTTTCCCCTCTCTGTTCGTTACAAGTTGTATTGGACTTTCATATTGTTCACATGGGGTCCTGGACCCAAGAGCAGTTTCATACTTATGTTTATTTATTTCTTATCAGATTCTCTCAGTTTGCACATGTGACTAGTTCCCTATTTTGTGCTCTTGGGAGAGAGAGAGCACACGACTGCACTGAGACTGGTCTTTCCCTCCGGGGTTAAGCGAAGGCTAGCCCTTCCCTCCCCCCGTGCTTAGCGAGGGAGAAAACTTATGAACCAGCTGTGGCCTTCACCCGGAGTGTCACCAACTGTAATCTCAGGTGTCACCCACAGCCCTATAAAAATAATAAGACAGATCAGGGCTCTCACTTCCGGATCTGAATTGGGATTACCCTTAGTAATCCCTAAACGGAAAGGGGAATTGGGAATCTGGGGAAAGGGGTTTTGGTATCTAAACCAGTCTGAAATCCACATAGGTTATCTAACAGTGCACCCGTTTTTCCTTACTCTAACACAGAACTGATCTTTTCCCTGCTGTCAAAGAGGCTGCACTGGCTAAATCCTTATATCATAACCTGACAGGGCGTATTCAGCAACTTGGCTCTTTCCCTGGACTCTTGGCAGGGAGTAATCAGCTTCTTGGCTCTTTCCCTGGACTCTTGGCAGGGAGTAATCAAAGCACTCTTACTCTAAATAATCTATCCCCCCTTTTATCAGTTCTGTATACCCAAAGAAATAGAATACAAAGAGAGAAATTGCAGATTAACTTATCTTATCTTATCTAGTCACCACGTGCACCTAAGCCACCAACCAGAAACAATCAATTGGAAACAACAAACAGCGCACGTATATGAATACGCACACAGGTTCTTTGATTCTCACAGTGGGAACAGGCACCCGGTTGTTTCAGGTGTCCCCAAGAGGGTCGACAATACCACCAGCAGACTCACCCAGAACTGTCCAATACGGATAAGTCACAGATTCATATATATATAAAAACCAGTGCACTTACTGTTTGTCAATGGAGTTGATCAGGCTCCAAATCGGACAGCCCAGAACAATCTAGCGGGTAGTTGGGCGTCGGCCCCCCGAGGGGTCCCGAACCCTCAAATGAGAATCGCTTCCAGTCACGGCACCACTGATAAGGGAAATACTTTTTTGTCCCTTACTTCAATTGATTGTCTCTGTCCAAATTAGATTCGAGTGTATGCATCAACGCTAAGAACTCCAGACCACACAGAATGTTGCTGGTTTGAAATCCTATACACTTCTCTTTATTTTCAGGAAGCACTGTCTCATTTTAATTCTCTGATTTAGGAGTGATTTAGGAGTGGTTATCGAATCACATGTATCTCCATACCATATTATAATTGGATGTCCAGAGTATATAACCTTTTTTGGACATGGAGCATAAATTTATGAAATCACAAAACAGGATATATGTATACAATAGGTTTCTTTTGCATCTGCGCAGTCTTATTCAGGCGTTGGCTGACTAATATTCTCTTCGTCATTCAAAACAGGAACTAGGTGCTTCTGTCTGAAGGCCTATCTTGCGTAAGCTGTTTCAAGCTAAAAGCAGTCTTGTTACGTTATCTGGATAAGATGATTGTTAAATGCATAACATAAGATGTAACAGATAAGATGTAACAGATTCCCATGTTTTTTCTTATTGCTCACCTTCACAGTACAAGTCTGTGTCGGTCTGTGTTACCCCAGCGGTCCACGCCCTACCACTGTCCTGACGTCCCAAGCAGGCGCTGGTGTCGTTCCACTCTCCTTGTGAATATTGGAATCAGTGCTCAGTGAACTTCCCTTCAGCACTGCAAAGGTGAATCCTTTTCTCTTACTTCCTGTCAGCGGGTGCTGATCAGCCTTCCTATTTAACTGGGCTATGGATCCACCTTCATGCGGGAGCTTTGAGGTTTTCTAGTCTCTAATAACAAGCGAAGGTGTAATCTTTTGCCTGAATACCCATATACCGTACCTTGCCTGTCTACCAATTCTACTCCTTGTTGCTTGCCCCAATCTTGGGACTGCTATCTGGACTACACATGTGCTCAGCCTGCCCCAATCTCGGAACTGCTACCTGGACTAGGCATGTACTCAGTCTGCCCCTACCTTGGAATTGTTATCAGGAATATGCACATTCTCAGCCTGCCATGACCTTGGGCTGTGTTTAAGCAATGCCTTTTGCCTGAGTCTTTGGTGCTTCACACCAGTATCTCTGACCCCTGTGGGTCAGCTGTCAACTACACCAGGACTACTCCAGGAGGTAGCAGCCTGGTTGATTCATTGCAGCTAAATGCAGATCCCTGTACAGGAATTAAAGGGTGAATACCAGGGAACCTCCAGGACAATGCCCTTAGGTTTAGCTCAACTGGTTAGTTGACACAGTGGGTTCATACCCACTGCCCGTTACAGTCTGACTCACGAAAAACCTTACAAATAAAAGTTCAAGATACAGCACATAGCTAATATGTACTGTGAGTCAACATGCAGATATCTTGAAAACTGAAGAGACCCAAAATATCAACACATGCAAGCATTTCATCTTCTCATCCCTATAGTAGTTAAAATAGCAGGCCCCTTCATGTAACAATCAGTGAGCTATATCCTCTCCTGGGACACTGGATTGCTCAAAAGTAGAAGAGATATGTCTGCCAGCTTCTTACCTCCCAATCCTTTCTTAGACTAACCATACACATTAAATAATTGTTGCCCAAGACTCCAACATCTATCTCTCTTGCTTGATCAGGTGAATGGAGAGTAGGAGGAAAGCCACTACCAGACACCTCTGACAGCAGCTTAGGCCGAGTTCACATCTGCATTGGAGCCTCTGTCACAGATTCCGCCAAAAAAGACAGATAGATACAGTCCTGCATTCAGAACCTTTTTCTCTAGTAAAAAAAAAAAATCAGGATTCCAAACAGAAACTGAACAGACTCTGTAGACTGAACAGACTATTGTAGCTGTATTTGAGTCAGTTATGTGCCCTACCTGGCACTTCCTCTAACGTAGCAGAACAATGGAACCACAAAATAGTGATGTGAAAGGGACCTTATCTGGAATAGTTGGAACTGTGTGATCCTTATAAAATCAGAACTCACAGAAGACCACCATACATATTAGATGGTCAGCAGATCTCGTCCAAATTTTTATCCTGCCCCCTAATATCAAATGTGCTGTTCCCCAAATAACACTTCTGTGGGATCTGGCTACTACAAATAGACTTCACTCCCCATGCACATCAATGAGCCCTAGTCACATGTTCACTGGTTCTTTCGTTCTTAGACCACTTTTGGAAGGTACTACCCACTGTTAACTGGAAAAGTGCCACAAGACTTGCTGTTTTAAACTTGCTCTAGCCCAACTTACTGCCAAATATATCCCACCCATTGATAGGAGCCATCAAGGAGCCAAGATAATAAGTGTAATTCACTTCACTTGGCAATGTTACACCTGATCAGCTTACACAGTGCCCCTGGAACTTTTCAACCTTTTGCCACATTTCAGGCTTCAAACAAAATGATATAACATTTTAAATTTTTGGTGAAGAATCAACAAGTGGGTCACAATTGTGAAGTGGAACGAAATTTATTGGATCATTTAAACTTTTTTTGTAATAATAAAACTGAAAAGTGGGGCATGCAAAATTATTCGGCCCCCTTGTATTAATACTTTGTTGGGCCACCTTTTGCTGTGATTACAGCTGCAAGTCGCTTGGGGTATGTCTCTATCAGTTTTGCACATCTAGAGACTGAAATTCTTGCCCATTCTTCTTTGCAAAACAGCTCGAGTTCTTTGAGGTTGGATGGAGAGCGTTTGTGAACAGCAGTTTTCAGCTCTTTCCACATATTCTCAATTGGATTCAGGTCTGGACTTTGACTTGGCCATTCTAAGACCTGGATACGTTTATTTTTTAACCATTCCATTGTAGATTTTGCTTTATGTTTGGGATCATTGTCTTGTTGGAAGATAAATCTCCGTCCTAGTTTCAGGTCTTTTGCAGACTCCAACAGGTTTTCATTCAGAATGGTCCTGCATTTGGCTCCATCCATCTTCCCATCAATTTTAACCATCTTCCCTGTCCCTGCTGATGAAAAGCAAGCGCAAACCATGATGCTGCTACCACCATGTTTGACAGTGGGGATGGTGTGTTCAGGGTGATGAGCTGTGTTGCTTTTACGCCAAACATATCGTTTTGCATTGTTTCCAAAATGTTCGATTTTGGTTTCATCTGACCAGAGCACCTCCTTCCACATGTTTGGTGTGTCTCCCAGGTGGCTTGTGGCAAACTGTAAACAAGACTTTTTATGGATATCTTTGAGAAATGGCTTTCTTCTTGCCACTCTTTCATAAAGGCCAGATTTGTGAAGTGTTCGACTGATTGTTGTCCTATGGACAGACTCTCCCATCTCAGCTGTAGATCTCTGCAGTTCATCCAGAGTGATCATGGGCCTCTTGGCTGCATCTATGATTAGTCTTCTCCTTGTTTGAGATGAAAGTTTAGAGGGATGGCCGGGTCTTGGTAGATTTGCAGTGGTCTGATACTCCTTCCATTTCAATATGATCACTTGCACAGTGCTCCTTGGGATGTTTAAAGCTTGAGAAATCTTTTGGTATCCAAATCCGGCTTTAAACTTCTCCACAACAGTATCACGGAGCTGCCTGGTGTGTTCCTTAGTCTTCATGATGCTCTCTGTGCTTTAAACATAACCCTGAGACTATCACAGAGCAGGTTCATTTATACGGAGACTTGATTACACACAGGTGGTTTCTATTTATCTTCATCAGTCATTTAGGACAACATTAGATCATTCAGAGATCCTCAATGAACTTCTGGAGTGAGTTTTCTGAACTGAAAGTAAATGGGCCGAATAATTTTGCACGCTCAACTTTTCAGTTTTATTATTACAAAAAAAGTTTAAATGATCCAATAAATTTCGTTCCACTTCACAATTGTGACCCACTTGTTGTTGATTCTTCACCAAAAATTTAAAATGCTATATCTTTTTGTTTGAAGCCTGAAATGTGGCAAAACGTTGAAAAGTTTCAGGGGGCCAAATACTTTTGCAAGGCACTGTATATATGAAATATTTTTACGTGTAGGACATGGATATTTCATTTATTTCTACATGCATGCTCTGCCACTGTAATATGACACTGAATAGTTGCCATTCTTATATCTCTGATGCATTTAATAATTTCTTAGGTGAGCTAATGTAATAGAAGAGGATGAAAAAGGATGAATAATAGGTGACAGCACATAGCTCAGCGTGATTAAATATGGTTATATTGAGTTGAAGGGGCATATAAATATATCATTCACTTATGGTGAGCACATGTAAAATGTATATACATTGAACATATCTGCTGTGGAGAGGACTGTGAAATTACTGATATTCTGAAATGAAAGATAAATTACTTACGTGCTTAGTACTTTGTCATTAACAATCACATAATTTCATTTACAGGGAAGCAAAAATACAATACAAAAACTATATGTTAAACCACTGTAAAAAATCTACTTTTTCTTATCATCCCCATATTTAAACCGGTTTTCCAAACCCTTAATATGATGACTTATTCTCAGGATAGGTCATTGATATCTGATCAGTGAAAATCTGACACCCCCCACTCCTACCAATCAGCTGTTCCCTGGAGCCTCTAGATCAGGGATGGCCAACCTACAGCTCTCCAGCTGTTGTAAAACTACAACTTCCACCATGCCCTGCTGTAGGCTGATAGGTCTAGACAGTCTAGGCATGCTGGGAGTTACAGTTTTGCAACAGCTGGAGAGCCTCAGGTTGGCCAACCTCTGCTCTAGATGCATAACTGAGCACAAACAGACCTCAAGTGATATTGATGGAGATTATGGTGTTACATTTAAAGAGGTTTTCTGGTCATCAGAATCTGATCATTCGGGGTCCGCTGCGTAGTTCACTGCTTCACTTTCATTATACAGATATAGGCAGGTCCTAGTAGTAGGACCCGCACCTATCAGACATTGGTGGTATATCTTAGCAAAATGCGTTGTTCAGGATTTTTCATTTTGTTTCCTAGAGCAGGGTATCTGAAAGAATCAAACATTAAATAAATGACAAGTACTCACCTGTTAAATCCTCCAGTCCTCCTTTGGACCTTGCTGGATTTTCTCCACACTGCTCCAGCAAAAACATGCTGTACACCCATGTGACTGTTGCAGCCAATTAATGGCTTCAGTGGTGATGCCTGCAGACCACTGAGTTTGGTGATTGGCTGCAGTCACTACATGGGTGTACAGAATATCATTGCTCCAGCAAGTAAAGATGAGAGGAGACTAAGTGAGTTATTGCTATTATTAATTTATCATATATACGAAACATCTTGGACCACCCTTTTGGACTTATTAAATTCTTAAAATAATTCATTAGAGAGTTCTTTATAATCCATGATAAGACCCTCGGTCTTAAAAGGGTTTTCCAGGATTTTAAAACTGATGGCCTATCCTTGTATGGAGTTCCTCTTTTTTTTCTAGGTACCAAGGAAGCCAGAATTTTTAACATTTATAAGTACCCCTTTTTGGAAACAAGGACAGTTTTTTCTCTTTTACAATACATTCATAAAAACAAAAAATGTCAGACTGCCAAATGTGGAGATAATGATGTGAGTATTTATACTGAAACTTACATATAATATATGTTAACATTTACAAATCTTCTATGAATATTCAAGTTACCAGCTCTCCTCCAGACACTCTAAAAGGGGAGCTATACAAGGTGTTCTGCCTAAGTGTCTGAGGGTGTCCAAAGGCCCCTCTGCCAGATAAGACACCACATACAAAATTGTTACAGATTTTGCATTGAGGCCCTGGAGACACAAGTTAGACCTCTGTCTCTATTATTGGTTAGGCAAAAAAAAGAGAGACGCAATGTAGATTATTTTCAGTACAGTAGCACTGGAAATTGGTATCAGATAGAACAAAGATAGCAAAAAGGGTGCTGCTTTGTGATGAGCGAATTTCTTTAAATTCGTTTCAGCTCTGATTTTAACAAATTAGTTGGCATATTCGATTTGGGTATGAATAAGTTTGACCTGAATCAAAAGTACTTGGATTGCACTGAAAAGTTGTGTATGACGCTTTGATGTCTCCTAAGACTGCATACAACTCCTTTCAAGCTCTTTAATGCCAACACATTAGTAATGTCAAAGTGACATATATAGCTATGGGTAAATGGAGGGTAGCCTTTGGTAGTTATCAACGTATTTCAAAACTCTGCACCATGGGATTTTAATTTTTTTTTAATTATTCTTTATTCAAGAAAAGAGATCAGCATAATAACACAAAATCACATCAAAATTTTTACAATTTTATCCCCTAAATCCCAACGCCGCATTCCTCTTCCCTTTTCTGTTTCCTTCTTGGGGGGGGGCCCCAAGAAGGAAACAGAAAAGGGAAGAGGAAGAAAAAAACACATATACAATTAACTATCCAAAGTGATTGCACACAACTAACAAAATTAACTAAATAGGGTTGTTGGTAAACATCCCCACTTATACCACAATCTGAATTCAGCGCCTATTTCTCATAGAGAAAAAAGTGTTAGAAAATGTGCTTTTAAGGTACCTACAATAGGTTTTAGATACACTTTGTCAGGGACGCCCAACCTCGAGCTGGTGCAAAACTAAACTTCTTTGCATGCCCTGCCTTGTAGTTGCAATAGCTGGAGGGACGCAAGTTGGATATTCCCTCTTTAAAAGGGTATTCCGGTTGTTTGACGTTATCCCCTATCCACAGGAAAAAGGGAGGGGTGATGTGGGAGGAGCCAGGGCAGTTAGAGGGATAGGCCAAAGGTGGGTAGTAGGCAGAGCTGGGGGGCCCTATTTAGACTCCTGCTATGGGACCCAATGATTTCTATGTACGCCCCTGACTGGGATTTTATTTTTAAATTAAAACATGTTTACTAATGATCCCTTTACTGTATCAGATGCCTTCTTCTTTGTCTTCTGATGTGTAAAATGGTGGCTGCCATTTTGAGACATTTGTCTGAATTGAATCACAAAATATTTGGTTTTGGTTGGAATATGAATTTTTTTGGAAACTCGAGAAGAGTTTGATTTATTTAGAATCGAATTATAAATCTCTAGTCCCGCTATATCAATTCTGTGATGACACGAACATAGTCAGAACTATTTTGGCCTTCACTGAGCTACAAAATATTCTGCTTAAAATCGCACTCTTATTAAGAACTACTTTTCCATATTAAAATGCGAAAGGATATCAGTTTTAGGCTACATAATCACATAGCATTTTACACATTTGCATATTTATTACACAGATTAACAGATGGAAAACCCACAACTTAATACAGTAGAAATCTTATCTACATGCTACGTACATTTTCAGTACGATATGTGTAATTGATGTGTGGTACAGATGTTATAGCTCACTGTATGTAAATTTATTTTATAAATTTGAACTGTGCATTTTACTCCTTACTATGCCAACAGCTAATATTCAGCAAAAGCAGCATGCAATACCCTGGTAATTCCACAGTGGAAAAATCTGCCCCATGTATATTTACCCTTAAAGTCATATCTCACTGTAGAGCAAAAAGTTTTAAACTTTTTGTCAATCATATGATTCTATACCACTAGGCTGATTTCACACACAGCATTTGCAGATCTTTTTGGAAGGGGCGGTAGCAACTAAATGTTAGATGAACATCCAAAGTAAAATATGAAAATATCTACAAACTCCTTGGTTTTTTATGGTCATGTATGGATCAGTATGCAGCATACTCTAGGTATAACCTTTTTCAAGTTATTTCTACAAAACATGTGGATAAAACAAATACAAAATGACAAAAAATAAAAATCACTAAAAATGTCTCAAACTGCAGTCATTTTTTAAATGTGAAAAAAAAGAAAAGAAACCTTGTGTGAAGAGAAACAGTTACACAAATCATGACATTCATATTAATCACACCCCTAATTTATACTAATATATGGTGTTTTTGTGAGCTTGTGAGTATATATCCTGAGCCCCAATGCACAATTTGTAAGAGCGACCCACCTACTGGTATCTTCTCATGTGGCAGAGGAAAATTTGGGTCTCATCAGGCACCTCAGGACCGGTGTGTCAGTATGTGTGTGTCTCTGTGCAGCTGTATGCATATGTACATGTAGAGGTGTAACCTCAAGAACCTAGGCCTTAATGCAAAATCTTTTGCAGAGCCCCAACCTAACATGTACAATCTAGTGGCTTTTAATGTAGCAGAGGGGTATTTAAGTCTCCTCAGGCACCAGAGCATGTGTGTCTGTTCGCCTGCGTGTATATGTCTGTGTGATGTGAGCGTAACATTTATGTATGTGTAAGGGTTTAACATCGAGATCCTGGGTCAAAAAGCAAAATCTGTAGCAAAGAACCCCCATAACTTATGTCTTCTCATTTTGCAGAGGGGCATTTAGGTCTCCACAGACATCATATTGTCACGTCAGGTAGGGAACAGTGCATACCTGACCTCCAACCACACCACCGTCCCTACCTACTTGGATAATCCGACCTAAACAGCAACCCCCAACTGGGCGACAATCCCTGACCTAAGTGTGCAGGACTTGCTTAGAGGAGACAAGAGGGGGATTCAGACAAGCCAAGTCAAAACCAGAGAATAACATCAGAAACAAATGCAGAGCAATAAACCAAGAAGAGTCAAAACAAGGAGGTAATGTCAGAATAAGAATCAGTTGGCAGAAGGTCAGAAGTCCAGGAATCCACATGAAACTAAGCATGTGAGAAAAGAAGACCAAATCACAGACAACTATGGCCAGTAGTTGCCTGTTTAAAGGCAATCTGTCAGCTCGGTAACACCCCCGAACTTGAGTAAGTTGTGTATAGTGTCAATGATGCTGAGTCCAATTATGTAAATTTTATCTTCATACTCACTTGCATTCTGGCACTGTACAACTACAAACCAGCAGTAAAATGCATATAATGGACTCCCATGCTTATGTACTTAAAGAGGACCTTTCATGCATTTTTTTTACAGTAGCTAAATACATTAACTCGTAGGGTACCCCGCGCTGATGCTGCCATCCGTGACCGTTCTTCAAAATAGTGCTCCTGCGCCCCGCTGCGGCCCCCTGTATTTTTAGGGCCCCTATAATATAAAATGTAACTTTTATTTACCTCTTTTAAAACTTACTAATAACAAAAGTGTGAAAGAACCTTAAATGTAGTGTCACTAAAAACACTAACACCATCCTCCTAGGTCCGGCTTATTTATTTTTTATTATTATTTATTTATTTGCACAGTTGTAGCTGTTGCTTTATTAGCTGACAAGGATCAGAGGGCCACTTGTTTGTATACTAGATGGCTGCAATTATAGTTGTTATAAATGGTACTAAACTGCGATCAGTATAACTAGTTAATCACTAGGGCATTAACTTCATGCCCAGTTATTTATAAATGGCACTACCTTGTACCAAGTGCGTCTATTGATATTACACATCCAGTGACTGGCTATTGCCACCAATAACTGTTGTATTAAATTGCTCAGAGCAGTCCTAGTAGTATGGTGGTAGTCAAAGTATCATTTTCACCCTGACCCCACACCAGCCATAATCAAAAGTCAGTCCTAAACTGCAGAGCCTTACTTGGTCTGCATAGCCTGCCTGGACCGTATGTTGGGCACCTAACGCCGCCCTACAGTCTGTGGAGTGATGTAGCAATTAAAATAACAAAATAGCTCCCCCAACATGTTTCACCACGTATGTGGCTTCATCAGGGGTAAGGAGTAGCTAACCCGAGGCCTTGGAAACGGTGTCTTTTAACATAATTTCAATACCTCCCATTTGAGCCGTCAGCCAATCCATCAAAGGCAGGGTTAAATGATATTACCGTTATCCAGTCACCGATAGACCGCTCACCTGTGGATGTTATTAGCTCACTAACCGGGTCCTACGATTGGGCATAGCCGCTCTGACAGCGTTAGGTAATATACACCTACTGCGCATGTCTTCAGACTTAGTTCTCAGTAGACATCAATTGGGTCTACTGCGCATGCTCCAACACTTAGCGCAGATATCGCTCAGATGGATTCAACTATTGCGCATGTCCCCGAACTTGGACAAAAATATCCAAGCTCAGAAGGCATTGCGCATGTCCTAGGACTTAGCGCTAATTCCACTCAATCGTGTTGGCTTGCTGCGCATGTCAGTGCACTTAAAAAAGTCTTTCCCAATTCGGGAAGTGTGCGCATGTCCTGGGACTTAGACAGCAGAGTCTGCCAAACATCATAAAGATTATGGACCCTGGTATTGATAGTGAATATGATTTAACACCTGTAAAGATCTTATATACACCCAGGTACATCGGCATTAGTAGGGACTTAGTTCCTTAACAGGTAGTCAGTAGAGATGAGCGAGCATACTCGTCCGAGCTTGGTGCTCGTTCGAGTATTAGGTTACTCGTAAGTACTCGCTGCTCGGACGAGTATCTCGCCATGCTCGAGGAAATGGCAACTTCCGCATCGTGCTTTTTTGGCGCCTATAAACACAGCCAATCACAAGCCAGGAGACTCTGCGGTACACCCAGCATCACGTGGGGCCCTTACATGTCGATAGCAGGGGTTGGCTGGCCTGATCAGGTGACCCTGGAATATACTAGTGACTGGCCGCGGTGCTCGGCTCAGATGCCGTCTGGATGTCGTTAGGGATAGAGCTGCTGCCTTTCAGGGACAGTGTTAGGGCCTGAATTTAGTTCTCTGTTAGGCAGGAATCACCCACAAAGAACCTAACAGCCCTTCTAAGGGCTAGAAGACATTTGTTTTTTGTCTCCTGGCTTGGCTGGCTGGCTGGCACTAGTAGTGCAGCTATCGCCATATCTAACCCTGTTTTTTTTTTATTGTTCTATCTCAGTGATACACATCCATTGCACACAGCAGTGTGGAACCATTCTGTGTGTCACAGTTCAGCACACTCACTCCAATCCATATATACTGTCCAGGTGACACTTTCTGTACGTCACAGAATACAACCAAGTCATTTGCTACCAATAACGTATACAGCTTGATCCAGAAAACTCTCTGTGCGACATTTGTCTGGGTCGCAGTCTAAATAGCCACCGTTAACATGGTGTCAGTCAGTTCTACCATAGTTTCTGCACGTCACATTCCCAAAAAAACAAAATTAAAAAAAAAATAAAAAAAAACAAAATTTAAAAGAACATAAGTTTTTCAGTTGTTTTAGCTCAGTGATACAAATCCATTTTACTCAGCTGCGTGTAACTTTTCTGTGTGTCACAGTTCAGCACACTCGCTCCGATCCGTATATACTGTGCAGGTGACACTTTCTGTATGTCACAGAATACAACCAAGTCATTTGCTACCAATATCATCTACAGCTTGATCCAGAAAACTCTCTGTGCGACATTTGTCTTGGTCGCAGTATAAATAGCCACCGTTAACAGAGTGTCAGTCAGTTCTACGATAGTTTCTGCACGTCACATTCCCAAAAAAACAAAATTAAAAAAAAAATTAGTTTTTCAGTTGTTTTAGCTCAGTGGTACAAATCCATTTTACTCAGCTGCGTGTAACCTTTCTGTGTGTCACAGTTCAGCACACTCGCTTTGCTCCGTATATACTGTCCAGGCGACACTTTCTGTACGTCACAGAATACAACCAAGTAATTTGCTACCAATATCATCTACAGCTTGATCCAGAAAACTCTCTGTGCGACATTTGTCTGGGTCGCAGTCTAAATAGCCACCGTTAACAGGGTGTCAGTCAGTTCTACGATAGTTCCTGCACGTCACGTTCCCAAAAAAAACAAAATTTAAAAAAAATATAAAAAACAAAATATAAAAAAAAATTAGTTTTTCAGTTGTTTTAGCTCAGTGGTACAAATCCATTTTACTCAGCTGCGTGTAACTTTTCTGTGTGTCACAGTTCAGCACACTCGCTTCGCTCCGTATATACTGTCCAGGCGACACTTTCTGTACGTCACAGAATACAACCAAGTCATTTGCTACCAATATCATCTACAGCTTGATCCAGAAAACTCTCTGTGCGACATTTGTCTGGGTCGCAGTCTAAATAGCCACCGTTAACAGGGTGTCAGTCAGTTCTACCATAGTTCCTGCACGTCACATTCCCAAAAAAACAAAATTTAAAAAATATAAAACAAATAAAAAAAATTAGTTTTTCAGTTGTTTTAGCTCAGTGGTACAAATCCATTTTACTCAGCTGCGTGTAACCTTTCTGTGTGTCACAGTTCAGCACACTCGCTTCGCTCCGTATATACTGTCCAGGCGACACTTTCTGTACGTCACAGAATACAACCAAGTCATTTGCTACCAATATCATCTACAGCTTGATCCAGAAAACTCTCTGTGCGACATTTGTCTGGGTCGCAGTCTAAATAGCCACCGTTAACAGGGTGTCAGTCAGTTCTACCATAGTTTCTGCACGTCACATTCCCAAAAAAAACAAAATTTGAAAAAAAATTAGTTTTTCAGTTGTTTTAGCTCAGTGGTACAAATCCATTTTACTCAGCTGCGTGTAACCTTTCTGTGTGTCACAGTTCAGCACACTCGCTTCGCTCCGTATATACTGTCCAGGCGACACTTTCTGTACGTCACAGAATACAACCAAGTCATTTGCTACCAATATCATCTACAGCTTGATCCAGAAAACTCTCTGTGCGACATTTGTCTGGGTCGCAGTCTAAATAGCCACCGTTAACAGGGTGTCAGTCAGTTCTACGATAGTTCCTGCACGTCACGTTCCCAAAAAAACAAAATTAAAAAAAAATATAAAAAACAAAATTTAAAAAAAAATTAGTTATTCAGTTGTTTTACCTCAGTGATACAAATCCATTTTACTCAGCTGCGTGTAACCTTTCTGTGTGTCACAGTTCAGCACACTCGCTCCGATCCGTATATACTGTCCAGGTGACACTTTCTGTACGTCACAGAATACAACCAAGTCATTTGCTACCAATATCATCTACAGCTTGATCCAGAATACTCTCTGTGCGACATTTGTCTGGGTCGCAGTATAAATAGCCACCGTTAACAGGGTGTCAGTCAGTTCTACGATAGTTTCTGCACGTCACATTCCCAAAAAAACAAAATTTAAAAAAAAGATTATTTTTTCAGTTGTTTTAGCTCAGTGATACAAATCCATTTTACTCAGCTGCGTGTAACCTTTCTGTGTGTCACAGTTCAGCACACTCGCTTCGCTCCATATATACTGTCCAGGCGACACTTTCTGTACGTCACTTAATTCTACCAGACTGAACAAGTTTGTGGGTTTCAGTACACCAGGCCCGTTTAATTTTTTTTTTTTATATCATACACTTATATACAAAAAATGTTGAACCCCAGGGCTAAGGGTCGAGGACGAGGGCGTGGGCGTGGGCATTCAATTACTGCAGGGGGCAGAGGCCGTGGTCCTGGGCAGGGTGAGACAGTACCTGCTGATGAGGCAGCAGGGGAATTCCGCAGAGCTACACTCCCTAGCTTCATGTCTCAACTTACAGGGACACGTGGTAGAGGACTGTTGAAACCACAACAGTGCGAACAGCTGATCTCGTGGATTGCGGACAATGCTTCAAGTAATTGGTCCACCAGTCAGTCTTCCACGCAGTCTACCCACGTTACCCAAGGGAGCACTCCTCTGGCTCCTCTACCTCAACCTCCTTCCCCCCAGTCTGCCCCCTCCCAGGAAAATTTGGAATGCGATCCGGCATACACTCAGGAACTGTTTTCTGGACCCTTCCCAGAGTCACAAACCACTTCTCAGGTTGCTGCTGACCTCTTTCCCGATGCCCAAGTTTTCCAACTGTCGCAGTCTGTGGGTGATGATGATGATGATGACAATGTTGAGTTAGTGGAAGAAGTTTGTAAAGAGGTGTCGGACGATGAGGAGACACGGTTGTCAGACAGTGGTGAAGTTGTTGTTAGGGGAGGAATTCCGAGGGGGGAGCAGACTGAGGAATCGGAGGATGAAGAGGTTACTGACCCGAGCTGGGTTGATATGCCGAGTAAAGACAGTGCTTCTGAGGCGGAGGCGAGTGCTGCACCAGAACAGGTTGTAAGAGGCAGTGGTGTGGCCACAGGGAGAAGCAGGGCCAGAGCTGGTGCATCAGCAGCAACTGTTTCACGTAGTGAAGCTCCCGTGGCGAGGCCTAGATGTTCGCAAGTCTGGAGGTTCTTTAAAGAAAGTGAGGATGACCGACGGACTGTGGTGTGCAACCTGTGCCACACCAGGATCAGCAGGGGTGCCACCACTACTAGCCTAACCACCACCAGCATGCGCAGGCATATGAGTGCTAAACACCCCACTCAATGGAACCAAGGCCGTTCACCACCACCTGCGGGTCACACCACTGCTCCTTCCCCTGTGTCACTCGCTGCCTCTGCTAGTCAACCCCCTGCGTCACTCGCTGCCTCTGCTAGTCAACCCCCTGCCCAGGACCCCGGCACGAGCGCCTCCCGCCGGAAAACCACACCTTCGCCTCCACGATCCTCCACAGTGTCCACCAACGTGTCCCAGCGCAGCGTTCAGCTGTCTTTACAGCGACGCTGGAGCGCAAGAGGAAATACAGTTCCACCCACCCACATACCCAAGCCCTCAACGTCCACATCTCAAA